>PVKM010020212.1:0-23533 GCA_004027735.1 Carollia perspicillata | reverse complement strand
GTACTAAAAAGTAGGTGCTGTCGATTGCTGTACAGGTAAAAAGGACGAGGTTTCCTCTTTGGGTTTGGAGGATTCCTGTCTCTCCTTCCCTTGCCCCTCAGTTCCCTATTTGAGGCACTTAATAGCTTTCACCTCCACTACCACATGCCCACAAACCGGATCTATTTCCCATGCTTGGAATACCAAAATTAAATGTCTAGGTATCCACAAAGCTGGGGGAAAAGGCTAAGAAAGAGAATTTGGACTTATGCCACTTTATTCACCACATTATCCTATATTCCTCATATTTGCATGTCTTTCTTCTGAGAAATACTTCTTACAACCATCTCCCTGGAAGGCCAACAAATACCAAGCTGAACATAAAATAAGGTAACTGATTCCTTAATGAAGATATGAAAACTCAAAATTCAAATGTCATCTTTTAAAGCTGTCACCTTTGAGATTTTATCACATTTATTCGAACAATGCTGCCATTACCCAAAACACCTGAACTCTTTTTAGAAGAAGCTCCTACACAAATAAGAAAGCCATTTTCATTACTTTATATCATAAAAGGATACCAACCAAAGTCATCCTGACTGACCAGAAATTTTATTTGAAAAACTCAGTTTTTGGATAATGATGATAATGATGGCAATGACTATTTTTTTTTTGCAATGACTATTAATAATAGCAGCTACCACTTATCAATCACTATGTACTTGACTGTACGAGGGACTTTGCATTAATTATCTCATTTTATTAACTTAACCATGTTTCTTCTGAAAGTTACTTATTTGTATTTCCAAAATGAAAATCTGCCCTGGCTGGTGTAGCTCAGTGGATTGAGCACGGGCCTGTGAAGCAAAGGGTCGCCGGTTCAATTCCCAGTCAGGGCACATGCCTGAGTTGCAGGCCAGTTCCCCAGTAGGGGACATATTAGAGGCAACCACACATTGATATTTCTCTCCCTCTCTTTCTCCTTCCCTTCCCCTCTCTCTAAAAATAAATAAATATTTTTTAAAAATGAAAATCTACTTTAAAAGGGTGAAGGTTTGGCTGCACGTAAGACATTCAGACATATGTACCACCCATTTTCAAGGTGGTTGGAAAGAAGCTCTAAAAGCATTTTGAGTAAAGCACACAACTGCCTCAAGTGAAGTCAACCACCTTATTTTATGTTCATGTCTACATCTGTCAATCTTCCAATGAGATGGTTTAAAAGGCAGATTATGAGAAATATAGAATTATATGCTCAAAACTCACCTGGGTATATAAGTTTTGATAAACTTCTTTAAATACACATATACATATACACTTACACACATATTTATGCATATACACACAGACATATAACATGTAATAATAACACACACATCATTACTATGTGTAAAGTATACATTCTACGCTGTCTTGGAAATAAGCAAGCTCTCCTAAAGTATAAGGACATACTGTACAGCATCAACACCTTGACAGCAATAAATAAAGACAACTAAAACAACAGCCCATACAAAATTCAGCTTTCAAGAACTCTTCTACATTTAAAGACATTTAAAAGCTCCCATGTCCCATGTATTTTAATAAAAAGGAACTTACTCTTTCAACCCTGTCTCGGCACTATTTCCAGATACATCTGAACCCAGAGAAATGCCAGCAGGAGACTGTCGTCCAGTAAAGCCAGATGAAGAAAAGGAGAGTCCATATGGTTCAAAATTGAGAACTAGAATTTTAAAACAATAACAGAGGTTCATATTTAAAACTTAAAAAGCAAAAATTGCCAAAGTTACCATTCATTACTGAAATAACTGAAGATAAGAATCCAGAGACAATTTTTAAACTGGAAAGGACTTGGGAGACAATCTAACCAGATATTTATATTAATAGTAATAAAGCAGCTATGATTTATCTAATTCTACTCCATACCATTAGTTGACCAAAGACAGCCCTTCATTTTTATTTTACCTCCCTTAGAAGCTAAAACAGAATCCAATTAGGAAAGACAACTAATAAACCAGATCTATTGAAAAGTTGCTGCTCTCATGCAAAAATGCTTAAGAACTGTGAATGAAGAGATGGCCTCATTTTTGCTTAACAAAATGGCACAATCCTGTATCAACTGGAGATAGACCTCAATGTGCAATCTCCCTTACTGACAAAGAACAAGGTTTACTCAGATTCGATTCCTTGGAGCTGTATACCCAAATAAGTCAATCAGAGCCATGAAAACTTACGTTGCTATTGGGGTAGAATAGACTCCAATGTCCACTCTCTTCTTTCGAAGTAACAGAACCCTTGATTCTTAGCTAGGTACAAGGCCACCCAGAAAAGAGATGACATTTCCAGACTTCTTTGTCATCTGACTTGAGTTCTGACCAATGAAATACGCACACATTTTGTGAGCAACCTCTGGAAGGAATCCTCCTGAAAATCTTCCTTCTCTCCCTTCTTCTTCTATATTTAGGAAGCCACATCAATCCTAGGCTGTGTACTTATGAATATCTTTAATGGAAAAGAGTAATAATAACCTTCTGCTTTGCATAAGGTCCCACTATGTTTATTTGTTTTCTAATATGTTTAGCTAAATAAACCTAAACCTAACTGGCATATGTATTTTTTTGATCTGTCTGGAATATAATATAAAGGACCTCCTTAAATCATAAAAAGTAACTTAGAATACATAAATGTGAACTTCTAGTAATTATTATCCTCATTTTACAAATGAAGAAACAGTGGTAAAGAGTTTGCCACAAAATTACCCAAGATTACAAGGATAGGAAATGATACAGACAGAAAACAAATCAGACACTCTGGTTCCAGAACTTCACTCTCAACTACTATATTATACTGCCTCCTCCAAAGAAACGGCACCTAATCCAAATAGCACTAAATGAAAGTTTGTGTGTTAACTAAATGAATGACACAGAAGAGGAATCAATGTGTAATAGAAAAAAGTAATGGCTGATTAGTAATCAGGAGAACTGAGTTCTTGATGTAGGTCAGGTGTTAACTACATGAATGAATTAGACCTAATTTCTTTGAAGAGTTCGGACTAGGTCAGCAGTTTCCAAATGCTGGTTTGATAGCCAGAATCAAGCTGACTTCACAGATTACCAATGGACCTTTTTGTACATACAGCCAAGCTTTCAGAGATTTAGATACAGAAGTTGTAGGAACGGGGCTCAAAACCCTGTATCGTTCTTTTAAAACTCCCTTTGTGATTATGACTCACAATCATATTTGGAAACCACCTGTCCAAATCTTTCTAAGGTCCTTTCCACCTAAAATGTCCTTTCATTTTAAGCATTTCAATGATCTAGTTTAACCTTGTATCCTACATTGGCCTCTTTTTAATAACCTCTGTGACAGCGGGTCATCCAGCCTCTGCATTAACACTTCCAGTAAAAGTGAATAGTTCAGAAATGTTTCCTGTGCACAAGACAGAGTTTAAGCCAAAGAGTAAGTAACCATGGTAGTTTAAGCGAAGAATAAAAGGAATTCAAAATTAGAGGTGAGAGTTTGAGAGAACAGAGAAAAAGACGAGACATGGAAGAGGACAGCATCTGGAGAGTAGTCACATAAAATTCTGATCCTATGTCAAAAGAATTAAAGACTGTCATCTATGGAAAGCCTAGAAAGTTTCAAGGTTGAGAATGAAGTTCAAACCACATTATTTTTATTCTTTAGTGAAAATTTCCCAAGATCCTTACAGAAGTGAATGATGAGAAGGGCCAAACATTTTTAGGTGTTCACTAGAAATAAAGGGCAATTCATGCAGAAGAGAAAGCATGAGCTGAAGGCAGTGAGACTCCTTGGGAATCACAAGGTACAGAAAGTAACCCAGGTGAAAGTACAAACTATCCCAGGCTAAGTAAGAAATTCAGTATTTAATCTGTTTGTATACTTCATGACTTTAGAGGCCTTGATTGTACTTACACTCCTTTTAGAGTTTTTTTATATGTAAGTTTCAGGTGCAACATTATAATTTGACATCTGTGTACACTACAAAGTGATCACCCCCCAAAAGTCCAGTTACTATCTCAACACTCCTTCTTTATCTTACCTTATACTGCAGTTTCTTTATGCTCAATCATTTGGCTCTACTCTGGTTATGCCCAGCTGCTAATTTTTTTCTTGAGAGACTAACAATTTTAACCTAATCTGGTTTTCTAAAAGCCATAGTTCTGCACACAGGAGATCATACTGCTATTTCCCCTTGCTATTTCTGGTTTTATCTAACATTGGGGCTACAACATATTCGAACACAACATATTTAAATACTGTCTTAATAGAATAATCCACAATGATTCCTAAATGCTTTTCCTGGGTGGAAACTGGTAATAAAAGGTTGCTCCCTACATCCCATCTGTTTTTTGCCTATTCTTAGTGTCTTACAATAGTTACCTGAAGTTTAGTATAAACATGGTTTCTTATAAACTTGGCATTTTTCTACCCAAGAGAGCTAAGTGTCATTCATGAAAGTGACATTTAACTACTACTCTCTGCAAATGACTTACAAAAATATCAAGTAAAATCAGTATCAGAAATGATTGACACTTGAAGGATTCTAGAATTAACAACTTTTTAGGTCAAAAATACCTATTTTTCCCCTACTCTTTATTTTCTGTCTTATAGCCAGTCCAACTGTAAGATACATAATTTTATAGCTTATTCCTCAAGTATTTATTAAGCACTTGTTATGTCCTGTCTCATAACTGATTTCTTTTTCCATGATGTAACAGAAAGTCTAAGCTCATGAAATTTTAAATTTTTACTTTAGAGACCTTTTGAAAAATAGATTTGGGAAGAGAGGGGAAGAGCCTAGTTTGAGAGCTTAACCCCATTTATAATGATGGTTCTATGGGAAAAAGAGTACTTGGCAAAGGAATACATTAGCTGGGGAATTCCAGGACTATCTATTATATTTACTCAGCCACTTAACTTATTTTAAGAAAGGAGACAGGCAGTGCCAGGAATTAGGCTCCTTGGCCTACCTCCCCTTCCCTACCCCACCCTTTAGGAGCAGTAATAACAACTGATGGTCCCAGACATATTGAAAATAAGGAATACAGAAACTGGACCACACCTCCCACTCTGGAACTCCAGATTTTCACTCTGGATATCCTAATGCCTCTATATGCACTAGAGTCACAGGTTGGGCATTTATAACTTCAAAACTTTATTTTTCCCCTCATATATTTTATCAACAGAGTGGGAGGAAGAGGTTTATAGTTGTTCACATGGAAAAATAATATAATAATAAATAGTAATACAAGAATAAACTCTGTGTTTTGCTGTGTACAATTGTGAAAACTTTTGTTCCACCCCTGTATATGAAGAGTTAATGGGAAGGAAACTGATTACCCTTTGAAAGAAAACTGAATTTTCTAGGCCATTTGGTATCACTGTGATAAATAATACATCAATAACTTTAAAAGAGCAAATACTCCTATAAAAAGATAACATCAAACCTATTATTAGTGTTTATACTTTTTGGTCTCATTTTAGGATCAGCCATTTAGTTGTACTCATATGCCTAGCACAGAGCCTGGAAACTATTCAGTATTCAACAAAATCATTAAATGATGACTAGAAGCAAAAAAGACCTTTCAGCATTAAATTTTTCAGTTTTAACATTCTGAACTCCTATACAGATAACATTGAATAGTCTCCTGTTATTCATAGGCATACTTCCCATCCACTATCCAAATACCGCAGTAATTTTCTTTTTTAAAATCATGACAGAAACCTTTCCCTGACAGCCTACATTACTTAAATGTAGTTTTATTCTTTCTTTTCTTAGCTGTCCCAAACTTCACCGATCAGATAGTTTGTCAAAGGAAGTGTTCTAACACACTTAAGATACACAAAGACTGCTTATAATGAAAATGAAAACTCACTAGTCCACAGCAACCTGAGTTTTTTCTGAAACTTTGTCGCAGATATGCACACACTAATATCTGTCAGCCCTCTGTCACGGTGCCTAGCCAGGGTAAACAAGTCACAAACAGACTTAAGGAGGGGAAATAACAGTAAATATCTTCAATTACTTACATGCATAAAACAAGATGTCCCTTTAATCTAGCTTATAAACTTATACAAAATTACCTTTCCCCTGAGAAAGCTTTTCCTCCTGCCGTTGGTGGTGAGGTTTGTAAGGCGCTGCCCCCTGACCGAGTTCTTCAGCCACAAAACCATCCAGAAAAGATAAGGAAGCGTCTACCTGTATCAAATTGAAGCAATTAGGAATTTAAAAAAATTAACCTAAACAGTAGACTACACATTCATGTAACTACTTTCAGCCCATATATACCCTAAAAATAATTTTTAGATGGAAAAAAGAACTTCAATTCCAAAAGTGCTACCTAACTTTCTGGTTTTCTGAAACATCTATAATCAAATCACTCAGCAAAGTCATTTGCAGGTATATTAATTTCACCGCATTGAGGAATACATTTTTGAGCATCCAATATATGAGGGCACCAGATTAGGTCCTGTGATTGAGACGAAGGAAGCCACAGTGCCTGCCTTCCTGAGACTTGTAACCCACCAGAGGAGAAGACACATATGCTGTGAGCTACAATCTGTATCAGTTTCCTGTTGTTGGGGGATAAAAACAAGGTGCTGACAGCACTGGTTCCTCCTGGAGGCTCGAGGGGAGAGCACGTTCCTGTCTCTGCCAGCTTCTGAGCAACGCCTGGCTTACGGCCACATCACTCTGACCTCTGCTTCTACTGCTACTCTGCCTTCTCCTTACTGAACTCTTGTCTCACTTTTCTAAGGACCCTTCTGATTATCTCGTGCCCACTTGAATAATACAGGATAATCTCCATTACAAAATCCTTAACTTAATCACACCTACAAAGTGCCTTTTACCATGTAAGGTAATACATACAGGTTCCAGGGATTGAGATGTGGACCTCTTAGGAAGCTATTATTTGGCATCCCACAGTGTCTTTGATTTAACTATTCAATTCTTTTCTACCTGAAAGTGCTTTTTCACAAATGTATGGAAAATTACTTAATTCACTTAATTTCAGCAGCAATAAAAAAGTACAAGATAATGATTTAAATGAAAAAAAGAAGAAACTAGTAATCAGTAAGAGGAAAAGGAGAAGAGAAAAAGTAAGGAGAGAAAGAAAAATGAGATATACACAGGAGGACATAGTACTGATGACCTCAGAAACCAGAGACTTGATTCTCCTGATTTAGCTGAATGTATGCAGACAGCCCAGATAATTCAGAAGAGCAGGTAACTCTCAAACATGAATTTGGAAAGGTTTAGTTTCAACAAGATTCTTGGCAAAAACAGGAAGTGTGGCTACGTCACAGTTTAATTTTATATGTAGCATATTTATTCATCACTCAATGAACTGTCTCTGAAATGTCTACCAAATGTTAAAGCAAGGCCTCTGTCTTTAAGGAGCTATGGAAAGAACTAAGGAATCAAGATTCAGAATAATACAAGTCATGAAAATCTGATTCAGAATTAGTGGGAACACTGCCCACCCTCTCCTCTTTATCAACTACGTGACATCTAACTCATAAAAATTTGGGCAAATCTGGTTTCCTTTTGGAAGTTTTCTGATTTATATCAATAATCAGAGGGAGAGACCGGTACAAATTCAGAGAATGAGTAGTAACTGAGTGTTTTGGGTTAAGGGGGGTGGGAGAAAGAAAGGTGGGGGGTCAGGTTGCAAAGCAGTGAAGAATTTGGACAGCAGATGGACAAAATAAAATGGAAAACTATATTTTACATTCTCAGAGAGAGTAATATAATAAAATGACAGAGAAGTTCAAAGGAGATAAAAATTCTGATTTATTAGCTATTAAAAGAGATGGTCAAAGACTATAAATCCCTTCATGGAAGTTCTCCAGAAAAGATACATTTCAATTCCTGACTATTCAGAATCACTACTAAACCAAAGCTCTCGAATTCTCTCTCACGCTAATATGAGGAAAATTCCAATCTTCATCTTAAGTGCTACAGAAACAGTATTTTGATATATTCTCTTTGAGGATTATGCAGTTTTTAAAAAGACGGAAGGCAGATGTCTTACCACCATGTCTTCACAACTTTTATTAACTGGAAGCAAGCTCTTCATAAGTTCCACATTCTCATGCAAATGCTTTAATTCAAATGCATGCTGTCTCATGCAAGTATCCAAAGACACAGTAAACTCCTGGATTAATCTCTCAACAATGTTAGATGAGTGTGCTCGAGGAGTCAACTTGGTCACAGCAGCAAATAACCAGGCTTTTGTTTCTGAAGAAATGGAGTCACTCATAAGTAACTTGTACAGCTTGGTTATAACTTCCTCTGGTGTTTCCTTATCTGAGAGGTAGGAATACTCCCCTAATACCTATGAGTAAAACAAGGAGATGTTTATATACAAATATCAAGTTACACAGTAAACTATACTGGGAGATCTAAACAAAGTGGCTACTGCTGAAGGGAGTTTAATCTAGATTAAACATACATTCTTGTGGTAAAGAAATTATTAAAGATACAATTGTACATTTTAGGTTCAAAATTATATGAAGAACCAATACAAAAATGGTATGGGAATCAATACCATTTTATATTGGAACCAATACAAAAATGTTTCCCACATCTTTATCATTAACAATATATAAAACAGACACCTTTACAGGTTAGCTTTCTTCTGAACTTCCAGTTTGGGCTGTTGGTTTTTATAAGCACTTTCATATTGTTACTATTTTCCAACAAGCATTTAAATGAGTGGTTCTCATATGCTAATACACATCAGAGTCATCTGAAGTGTTTCATTAAAACACAGGTGTCTGGGCTTTAACCACAGACACTCTGATTTAGTGTGTTTAGTGATAAACTACGTTACACATTTTGAACAAGCATCGGCTGATTCAGAGGGAGGCGATCCACGAACGTCAAGGACGCTGATCTATCGCTGACATGTCACATACCCTTTTTCTCACGTCTAACTTATCCAGGTGATACATGACCAACTGCTCTAAAAATCATAATAAACTGAAATCAATGGAGAGCAAGACATTTCCTAAGTTGTGCTTGTGAAGTATTTTCGTATCTTTGCTGTAATAATGGCAGCAACAAGAAAAAAAAGGGAGATGAGGTGACAGTCAAGGGAAGACATACAGCTAGTCACAAGAAGAGGAGAAAAGAGAAACAGGACTCATTAAGTTCAATCCCCCAAGTAGGAAGATCATTTTTTGAGTGGTTTAATAAAAGTGGTTATCTCTCTAGAAAAGCAGGTAACCTTAATTCCAGTTCAAAAATCAGTGGATTTATATGTGTGAGAAGGTGGTAGAAGCATTTTTCACCTCTTCTTCCCACTAAATACATCTAAAAACCCTTGATGTTATAGATAAAACACACATAAAAAGACTCTGAAAGGTGAAGAAAATAAGGCATATCGCTAAGGACCCTGGGCCCTAAGGAACAATACAGTGAGTTATCTGTTGCCTCATATACCCCAGACTGGGGTATTTCCAACAACCTGGAAATACCAATAGGCTCAAACAAAAAAGTCCCAGGAAAAGCCTGTCCCTTTAGCTAAATAGCCAAGAAGACAGAAAACTTTCAGACAACAACCCTTCAACTCCAGTCAAGCACCACATAGAAAAAACTGCAGCCCTACCCAAGCCCAAGGGCAGAGTGGAGAACCAAGACTTCAACCCTACCAGGCTGTCACAGGAACCACAAGTCCCCCACAAGGATGGTGACAGAGAAGGCCGAGTGAGGGGTCAGGACTCTTCACCCCCACCAAGCTGTAGAGGACTCTTCTGCAGTGTCCGTGAAGACCACACAGAAAGCCTGCACTTCACCTCCACCCGGAATAAAGAGGTGTTCCTTCCCCTCTCTGCTAGGGTGGTGTCAGGGGAAGCCTGTGGAGAGTCATGATTTCACCACTGCTCAGCAACCACAAGGCCACCCTTCAGAGTGTCAGTGGAGGTCACATGGTTAATCTCAACACCCTTGTCTCAACGCCATCTCCAAAAGAATTTAATCAAAATTTACAGAACACACCACCCAACAACAGCATAATACCCATTTTTTCAAGAACCCACAGACCATATCATAGATCATAAAACAAGCCTCAACTATTTTTTTAGAGATTTTATTTATTTACTTTTTAGAGAGAGGGGAAGGGAGGAAGAGGGAGAGAGAGAGGAACATCAATGTGCAAGAGATACATCGATTGGTTGCCTCTCTCACATGCCTCCAACTGGGGACCTGGCCTGCAACCCAGGCATGTGCTCTGACTGGAAATCAAACCGGCAACCTTTCAGTTCACAAGCTGGCACTGAATACACTGATCCACACCAGCCAGAGCCAACCCTCAACAATTTAAAAGGAAATGAAGTATTTTCTCTAACAATAAAATCAAAATCAGTAACAGGAAAGATAACAGGATATTTTCCAAACACTTAAAAATGAAACAACTCTCTTCTATACCATCTTTCCAGAAAACAGAAGAGGAAAGAACACCTTCGACTCATTTTATGAAGCCAGTATTCCCTTGATATCAAAACCAAGCATGCAGAGTAGAAAAATATGAAAACTACAGACCTATATCCCTCCTGAACAGAGATGCAAAAATTATTGAGAAGGTTTCAAGAAATCTACAAAGGACATCCTAGATTAGTAAGTGACTGCAGCAAGATTGCAGGGTACGAGACCAAAATATAAAAATCTGTTACATTTGTACATACTCGTAGCAACAAACACATAGAAAACAATATTAAAAATATGCCCTGGCTGGTGGGTCTCAACGGATTGAGTGCCAGCCTGCAAACCCAAGGGTCGCCCATTCAATTCCCAGTCAGGGCACATGCCTGGGTTTTGGGCCAGGTCCCCAGCAGGGGGTGCACAAGAGGCACTGATGTTTCTTTCTCTCCCCCTCCCTTCCCCTTTCTCTAAAAATAAAGAAATAAAATCTTTAAAATATATATATATATATACACACACATTATTGCTCTAAAGAAAATAAAATACTTAGGTGTAAGTCTAACAAAACATGTACAGGATTTATATGCTATAGAATGAAATAAAAATGCTCCAAATATATAAAATGATATGTCACATTCATGGAGAAAAAATGGCCACCGAACACAATAACCCATTTAGGCAAGGATTATCAATGCTAAAACCACTGCTGAGACAGAGCTGAGGAAGAAACATTCACACAGCTTCCCAGAATCACCTCACAGATAGGTTAGAAAGTACTAAGGAGAAAACGCACCTTTAAATGGACAGATCTGAAGGTCAACATCTTCACCAAAAAAAAAAAGAAACTTCCAATCAGCAATAACTGGAGGAACTGAAATTATATGCATCCTAATACGATGTACTGGGAAGTACATAATATTGCGGATGTACTAGTCTAGCTAACAATGTTTAACTGAACCAGAAATAATCAGACACGTTGAGATTTCTAGCTGGACGTTCTATAAGTCAACAGTATTCATCAAAAAAAAAAATCAATGTTATGGAAACAAACAAACAAAAAACAGGCTCATTATAAAATTTTAAAAAGACTAAAAAGACATAACTAAATACAATTTGTAAACCCTGACTGGACCTAGGACCAGAGGGGTAGAAAAACAGCCAGAAGAGATAATTCTTGGACATCTAAATAAATCTGAATATGAACTGTATGCTATGTGATATTAATAAATTAATGTTATACTTCTTAGGTATAATAGTTTTATCATTACCTAGAACAATGTCATTCTTATGAGATTCATGCTGAATTTTTAGGGGGCAAAGTGTCATGATGTCTGCAACTCAATTCTGAATGGTTCAGCAAAACAAACTGTATAATATATATACTGGTAGACCTAGATATAGGTGTTGATACATTAAGGCAAAGGTGATTAAAAATAATACCTGGAAATCTAGAAGAAAAGTACAGGGGTACTTGTTATACTAGTCTTTCGACTGTCCCATAGATAAGAAAATTAAAATTCTTAAGTAAAAGTCTGGGTAAAATTTAAGTTAACATGCTAAGTTTGGGCAAAACTTAAAATATTAAAATGTGCACATCCTATGACCCAGCAGTTGCATTTCTCCAAATCTCCCCCATAAAGAAGTGCTCACCCATATACACAAGAAAGAATACACAAAGGTGATGGGATGTATGTGGTTACATGTGATTAAATTACCTGTACATAACATTTTGACTTCCATCTTACAAGTGGATGATCTCCCCTGCTGGCTTTGATGAAACAAACAGCCATGTTGAAAGGCCCACATAGCAAGAAATTAAAGGCTGTTCAAGGAGCCTACAATTGACAGTATGAACCTCAAACCTGCAGTTTTAGAGCCAAAGAAACTGATTTCTGAGCTTGGAAGTAGATCCTTCACCAGTCAAGCTTCAGATGAGACAGCAGCCCCAGCCAAAACCCTGGCTGCAACCTTAAGAGGCCCCACCCAGAGAACCCAGCTAAGACATGCCTATACTCCTGATTCACAGAAAGTATGAGACAATACATTTATGTTGCTTTAAGCATTAAGTCTGTGGTAACATTTTGCAGCAATTGTTAAATAATATATCACAAATACATGAGTATTCACACATTTAAATACAGACTCACAAAGGTAACACAACTAATATCCATATTTAAAAGACTAGACAACTGAGGTGCCAGGAAGAATGAACAGAGAAGTAAACAGCTAAGTGATAGAAGGCCGTCACTGGGGAAAAAATGGACAGCTGAAGGAGTTAGCCAAGCAGGACTGAATGGCTTCTGAAGGAAATACACTGTGTTTGGTTTTATAAAAAAGAATGTTATAAACATTTATGACTGAATGTACTTTGCTCACCCAACTCATAACTTGAAGAAATCTCTGTGGATAGAACACATTTTCCTCATCTAGTAAAGTGAGATAAGACTGAACTGCATAAAGTCTTAATTGTTGATCTTCTGCTTCGTCATCAAAACCTACAAAGAAGGTGATATATCGTTTTAATTTCCATTAAATTCTCTAAGGACTCTGTAATAAAACATTTAATTTTAAAGTCTTTACTTTACAAAATGCAATGGCTTGCTCACCTTCCGCTAGCAGTCTCAGGAAGTTGTTGGGAATATCAGGATGCATGACGTCTCCTCCCACTGAAAACACGGCATTCATTGTCTGAATAAACCACGCGTTATCAGGAGCATATGTGTCCACAGTGTTAAGAACAGGCACACTTCCAAATGCCACTTATTAAAATCTTTAAATTATCCTTTCTGCATCAACCTTTAAAAAATAAGCCCCAATTCATCCTAGTTTGGCATTTTTACCTTTAACTTCTGCTAATAAATTGTTCTGTACTCCAGTTTTATGTAAAATAGGTGCTCAGTAAATCTTATCTAATAAATTCAAAACAGTTCATGTTGCTTTATCTAGCACTCTGCCTTGTACAAACAGGCATCCAATAAATAAATGTATAAAATATTTGAAAGAAATGCTCCAGTGAACTACAGACAAATAATGAAAAACAATGTTCACTTCAGAGAGACTAACTGTGCTGTGTCTACTGGGACAAGTAAGTTGTTTAACCTCCGACTAATTTGTTCCTCTTCAGTTCTAATACTTTGTCATCATGCTGGCCAGAGCTATAGCACTGGCTGGAACTAAAGCAATTTCCGACATAATTTGATTAACAGTATTCATTCATTCTTAGCTTTAACAACAGACATCTTAAAAGAATGGAATATCCTTGTGACCCATACAAGTTCCTCTGAATTTTAAATAACTAATGTGAGTAACACATGAATAGAATTCCCAACTACATACTTTCTTGTGACAATTTCTAATATAAACAATACAGGGGTAAGCAAAACCAGGTGCACAAAATGCAGAGCTTATTCTTGTATTATTATTTATTAATTGTTGTATTATTTTCCATACAATGTAAACCTACTTTTGCCAACCCCTGTAAAGAATAAATTTTAACATCCTGATTCTGCCCCCCCCCCACACACACACAAAAAAAAAACAGCAGCAAGAACTTTTACTCAGAAAAGAATCTGAGTAAGAAATCAAAGACAAGGAGGGAATGACAGAAATATCAGGCAGCGGTTCCTGTATTTTCTTGCTCACAATACTGACCAACTGAATGAAAAGAGCCAAGAAAAAAGCCTTCCCCTAGGAAGTCTACACAAATTCCTGGTTTTGACAAGAGAGGCCTGTACATCAGGAATGGAAGTTATTGCTAGGCTTCTGAACTCAATTTGCACGTGAACATATCTATACCAATCATTTTAAAATTACTGTGTAACTAAAGGTATTTTATGATTATGGTGCAAACAAAGGATATTTCTCAGCCAGCTCAGCTATTTTGCCAACCAAATTGATGATAATATACTCTTCTTTGCTCTGATGTAAATACTCAAGCATTTTCTGCACAATCACTGTTACATTCTGCGCATTAGTAATTCTGTAAAGAAGTTCCAGAGTCTGTTTAAGGAAGAAAAATATAGAGTATTATAAAATTATGCATGATAACACCAATAAAGCCAGTAACATGTACTTATAACATGGTTGATTTTTTCACTTTTATGTAAATCTCCCGAGCAGGCCAGTTAATAGATGCTAAATAAATGCACAGAACTTAATAAAGGTAACTTTGTTAGAAATAAATACTACCCAAACAACAGCAAATAGCATGCCAGTGGGCTGGTCAGCTAAGGGCAAAAGGCCTCTGATGAATGCACAAAGTTTGGTGTCTCAAGTGCTTCAAAGCATAGCAAGAATCTCAGGTATCTAAGAATTGTTTTACAGCTACTTTCTCAGTGCTGAGAAACATACCTCTTGCTGCCTCAAGTAAGATGAAGGAACACCAGTACCAAAGTAAGTTCCCATTTGGCTGGCTTTCTAAGGCCCTACATTAAGGTTCCAAAAACACCATAGCTCTCAGAAATCAACATGAGACCAAGGGCAATACTGAGAAAAGATCCTTTACTGGTGTTTTAAGACCAACAATATTAGCAGCAAGAGCATTTCCATATATCCCACTTGTCAAAGCTTGTTCAAAATATTCTTCAGGTCCTTTCCAATTTTTCAATCCTCACAGCCAGGACTTCAAGTACAAACTTATAACAGATTTTGAAAGATCTTTTAAAAAAGCTGGTTCTGTTAATCTTCAACTCTATTTAAAGTCTATAAATACATAGGTTCCCCCATCAACAGCTTTCAATTTAAGAAGCTGCTTCAGACATGCTCCCTGTCGACTCTAAATTATACGTTACATATTTTTAGATAATCTACACCAAATTTATTTCCTACTCTAACACCATGAAGTTTAGCATTTCTAGGACTGAATGAGGTATGGTCCTAGGAATTGAATGAATAGAGGTCTTTGCTGTTAGTTCCTTCTGGCCTTCCTTCTCCCTGTATGAAAGAAAGGTAATAAACCAGGTAAAAGGAAATCCTAGCCCCAAGCAACAAGTCAGTCCATACCCAAGGACCAAAGTTCTTGCCATACCTACAGAGGTTAGAAGTGACAATGGCACTGAGAAGACTACTGCAGTGACTTCTTGAGGCACCTTCCACAAAGAATTCAAACTACTTTTCTCATTGCAGGTACTAGGCCGAACATATCAGATGAACGCAAAAAATGTGTGCAGGCACACACACACACGCGCGCATGCGCAGATGGCAATTTATCAAAAATAGTTTTGTTTCAAAAATAATATCTTTTAAAATTCAAAATTCATAATCTTATCTTTTAAAAATTACAATCGTTTAATGCAATACAGTATTCTCTCAATAAATAGTTTTAACTCATTAAGTAATTTAAACATTTAGTAGGCCTTTTTAACTTTATTACTTTTAAAATCAAATAAAACTATCACTCTTCTTAATTAGGTCCTACATAGCATATTAAATTATGGTATGGAGTGATTTCTCTATATGAGAATTAACAGATATGCTTATATAGAAAACCAAGCAATTTTACAAAAGGAAAAAGCTGAAAAAATTTTAAATAAATTATACATCTTTCCTTTCAAGAAGTTAAAATCATTTTAGGAATGCTTTTATTAATTCTTTCAACATTCCTACATATGTAAACAGGGAATGCATTAGCCCATTTCACAGATGTTCCAGAGCATAATGAAAAATTATTAATCATTACATAATACATCTTAAAATAGTACTAAAAGAAAGAACTGGGACTAGAATCCAGGCCTCCTACTGATACAATTCTTGGATCAAAAAGATAGAAATAAATAAATAAATAAATAAATAAATAAATAAATAAATAAATGAATGAATAAATAAAGGTAATTGGACCTAACTCCTCCAACTCATAATTTAAAATCATTCCTGTGGATAATGACACAAGAGTTTTTTAGAAAAGTTCCTTAAATTGTAGTAGAAAGAATAAAATGCTCTTAAAAGTAAAAACATAGCCCTGACTAGTATGGTTCAGTGGACTGAGTGCTGGCCTACAAACCAAAGGGTTGCCAGTTCTATTCCCAGTCGGGGGACATGCCTGGGTTGTGGGCCAGGTCAGGTCCCCAGTTCAGAGCACATGAGAGGCAACCAACACACTGATGTTTCTCTCCTTCTCTTTCCCCCTCCCTTCCCCTCTGTCTAAAATAAATAAATAAGATCTTTAAAAAAAAAGAGTTAAAATATACATGTGCACACACACACTCTCATACACCTTGCCCACCACTTTAATCTCTATTAATAGCAACAAAAAGTTTAAGAAGTACGACACTTCACATACACAATTCAAAATATCAGTTTACCTCTCTTTTAATAATGGGATCAGAATGGTCTAAACACTCAATTATTGTCATCTGGTGCTGAAGAGCCAGCGTGGGATCCTGCTGAATAACATAGGTAAGAGCCTTCAGTCCTGAAAACAAAGATCACGTTATACTAAGTGACTTGAAATAAGGAGCAAACAAATTTCAAAAGCTCTCTGTAATTTCCGGCAAAAGAACCAATCATCTTACCTAAGTATTTGAGATTTATTTTAGATGATAGGACAAATTTTCCAATGCACTTGGCAGCCTTCTCAAGTAATTCTGATTTGGGATAAATAGAATAGACTGTATGTACACATTCAAACAGAATAGCTAGAGAAAGAAAACAAAAATATCAGAGATCATGTTAAGGCCCACTAAAAGAATATATCTGAGTAGAACTCATAACAAAACAAATTGGAAGGCTGGTTTTTGTTAAAATATTTTTATGAAAAATTTTCAAAGATACAATTTTCAAACTTGACTGTTTTCAGGTTTATACAGTTATTAGGATTATGTTAACACAGTATACTTTAAAGGCAATTATGTATAGTAACAGATAAAAATGATACATTCATTCATGCCAAAGTATTTACTGAACACCTCCTATGTGCCAGGCATTGTCCCAGTAGTATGGATACAGCAGTGAACAAAACAGATGAAACCCCGCTCTCAAGAAGCTCACATTCCAATGGACACATAAGTAATATATTCATTGTTCCTACATAAATAAGTATTTCTAACACTTCTTGAATGCTTTAAAATGATTTATTTTCGGGCTGTTTCTACCACTTGTATACAAAAACTGTATGTGTGACTTATTTTAATATAATCATTTCAAAATGCTCTAGCATTTACTTCAAAGCAGAGCCACCGCTCAAAACCCTTCAAGTTACTTCTTTAAAATTAATCTTGAAGAATATACAACAATCTAATGAACATCTGGATAGTGTTCAATACGATTTTCTCATCCAGTCAAAGACCTGGTAACTATGACAGATGATCAAAGTGGACACCAACACTGTTTTCCAAACTCTCTGCAAGAGCTTGAGTGGAGGAGCAGGAGCCCTGCCATGGGAAAGAGGCACCATGAAGCCTGCACGTCCTATGCAATCCTAGTAGGAGGAGGGAGACAGAATCAGCAGACTTAAAAACAGCTCTAATACAAGTTGAAGCATATCAAGTGTCCTTGACAGAATCACGTTCTCTATTTTCAAAAGCTTAAAACATAACAATCAGACACTTTGTACACAGGATAGATCCTGAATATTCAACTAACTATGTTTTACACTAAACTGCCTATCAACTGAGGCACATATAAACACTGTGTAAAAACTTTATATGCACCCTTTCTACAAAAGGAGAGAGAAAAGAAAATCAGAAATATAAATTACTCATTAACAAGGGAACTGGATAGCCAGTCCTGGTGTCTGAGTGACTCCCAGAGCCCAGCAAAGGGACCAAGCTTCCAGAGCCCTGAAGACAAGGGGTAACACCCCCAAAATGGACTCATTCCACTCCACCTTCATTGGCTGAGCAGCTGCCCAGAACAAAGGCCGCATCTCCAGATACCTGACAAACAAATGCAGCACTGCCTCACAAACAGATTGCTTCTCTGAGGTGCCCACAAGTGTATTTGGGGAGAAGCTTCAAGAACAAGTGGAAGAGCAGCTATCCTTTTCTGAGACTGGAGAGATTCCATGACAGAATCTGGAGGTCAAGAAGGAAGCAATGGTTCAGACAGAGGAAGCGGCTGCTGAATTACTAGGAAGCTGGAGAAACAGAAGAAACACTTGAAGGAAAAGAAATGGCTGGCTGCGACTGCCCTCACATCTTCAGAAAACAGGAGTAGTACAGCAAGGAGTGTGAGGAGACAAGTGAAAAACCCAAAATAAGAAAAAGCAAAAGCTCCAGAAGGCGCCTCAGGAGAACAGAATGGAAGACCCAGCTCTCTCTCTATCCAAACCCCAAGAAAAGAAATCTTTTTCCAAGGCGGAGCTGGCTAGCAGTGATCTTGAGGAGACAACTGGCAGTGGGAATCTTTCCCCAAAGACGAACCAGTCAGTGACCCTGAAGCAGGAAACAAGAGTGTTGGAAACAAGAGAGTCCCCAAGGAAAAGAGGAAGTTCTCTTCGAGGAGGAGCCACTCAGCAGTAGACAAGACACTGCTGCAAGCAAAAGCAGCAGCTCCAAGAAAGAGAAAAAGCTCCAAAAACTCTCCCAGGAAGATCAGAATGGACAGCGGTACCCTGGTGGGGTATAACCACCGACAGTGACCCACCACCTACATCCCAATAAAAACAAAATCACAAGAAACAAAAAGAAGGAGGGAACTGGGCCCAGGCTCAGTAGCACAGATGGTTAGAGCACTGTCCAGACATGCCAAGGTTGTGGAGTCAAAGAATCAACCAATGAACGCACAGATGAGTGGAACACACTGATGTTTCTCTCTCTCTCTCAAATTACTAAATAAAATTTTTTTAAAAAGAAGGGAACTAACTTTAATTAAAGGAAAACATACAAAATTAACTGAACTTAAAAAGACACTCCATATATTCAAATGTTGTGCTATAAAATGTCTTTAGTCTGTTCTATTAAAAAAGTTGACTTTACAACTTTATGAACTAAACAAAGAGAGTCTTAACTAATCAATAACCAACTAAGGCAGGAGTGGGCAAACTACCACTAAATCCAGCCCTCAGTCTATTTTGCAAGCCTGTAAACTGACAATGGGTTTTACATTTTTAAATTGAGATATAATTGGCATATATTATATTACTTTCAGGTGTATAATTACATTTTTTACAGGTTGTAAAGACAAAACAAAACAAAAACACAAAGGAAAATCTGTGACAGAAACTTATGTGACTTATAACGCCTAAAATTTTTACTATCTGAACCCCTTTTCAGAAAAAGTTTGCCAAACCCTAAACTACTGTGACAATCCTAAGCAAGATTTAAAATTATGATGTTCCCTTTTCTATCACAACTGACATATTTGCTTTTATGTACTCCTGTCATTCAGAACTCTCTTGCTATCAAACTGTTTTACTATAAAAAACTTCTCATTACTCTTCTAAATTCTAAACTTTTATATACAGATTTACCATAAGATTTCTGAAAAGCTATTCTAGGTAAAAATTAATAGTTTAAAATTGCACTTACTAGTCAACTTAGGTGTAAGTCAGCTGAAAATTAATTTAATAGATTTTTAAATTATTTTCCCATCTAGAACTAAGTCCCTTTATTCTCCAACTCTGCAAAAGTCTGAATAAAAAAGCAGTGTTCTGCTGTCTTCCCTCTACAGTGGCTAAACGAAAAGTACTTCTGAAGATTTCTAAACATAAAAACATTAACACAGAACTTTACTTATGCTTTTGGAGCAGCCCAGGTCCTCACTAAAATATCATCAAGAAAAAATTCCCAAATTAAGAGTTTAGTAACATTCTAACATCTGTGACACCATGGATTTATCATAAATAATTTGGGTTGGAATATGCACCAAGAAGTTCTACTGCTATCTTACCCTTCAGACTAAACTTCAATTTTAAATAAGTTGCGTCTCTTTCTACTACAGCACTCTGGCAGAGAGATGGAGGCACCACCTAACAGGGGTGCAAGTGCAAGGTCTCTGCTCGCTCTGCCTGCTTTGACACTTTGAGAGGAGGGAATCCTGGCTTCTCGCAGGTGGGAGATGCAAGGATCTGCTGACACTGTCCTGCCTGGGAGAGGGAGGAGTGCCTCATTACTGCTCCCTATGTTGCCTCCACTGACACTGAGGGGTGGCCTGGCCATCCCTGAGCAGTGATGAAAGACCTGACTCTCCACTAGCGTCCTCTAACTACTCAGCAAAGAGGGGGAGGGGTACCTTGTCACTACCTGCTCCCGGATAATGTGAAATACAGGGTTCCCACATCATCTCTACTGACAGTGCAAGAGAGGGTATCCCTGTTAGCACATGGCAGGGATGAAATTCCTGTTCCCCTCTTGGGCTTCTCTGCTGCCAGCCCACTAGGAGGGTTGGACTCCTCCCTATACCTGGTGAGGGTGGAAATCTAGGCTCTCCACTAAGCCTTTGCTACAGTGGGTAGATCCATAGTTTTTTCTGTATGGTGCTTTGCTGAAATAGAGGGGCTGTTCTAAACGTTTTCTATCTTGCTAGTTTGCTCTTGTTCTTTTCTCCTTGGGTTGTTTTGTCCACACCTGTTGGCATTTCCAGGTTGCTGACTCTCCAGTACCCAGTTTGGGGAATGTGAGGCAAGAAAAAAGCCCAGGGTACTCACCGTGGTGTTGTGCCGTGTGTCCCAAGGTCCCTAACCAGCCTACTTTCATTTCTCTACCTTTCAGACTCTTGTGTTTATTTTACATTTAATGTCCAGGGTTTTTAGGAATACTTAGTATGAAAAAGAGGGAAAGGTACTTCTATCTACTTCTGATGGCTCTGTCCCTTGTACTCCATTTTATATAATTCTCCCAATTTACTAGTTTACTAAAAATGTCATTCTCATCTTCTCAGTACCCTGCCAAAAAACCTCCCACACCTCCAGATTTATGCAGTATGAAGTCCAAACTCATTTGGCTGCCATGCAAAGACCTCCATCCATATCACAGCCTTTCCACTGCTCTCACTGTGAATGGTCCACTCAGGCTAGTGAGTCAATGTTCTCTGAAAGTGTCCTAAACATCTCCACTTCCATACGTTTTCTCATGTTGCCTCTTCCTAGGACTCCCCTCAACCTCCCTCTGGCCATCCAAATCCTACCCATCTTACAGAGTCTACTACATCAATAAATCACAGTGATCACTACCACCTCAGAACTCCTGCCATACTTACTTCCCGTACCACCCCTTCAAGTTCTGCCTTAGACTGGTATTATGCTTTCATAATTAAGTTACCTCTTCCACTATATTATAAATTCCCTAAAGCCAAAAACTACATTTTATACTTCTTCATATTCTCCACATCACTTTATACAATGCCTGGCACACAGCAAATGCTCAATAAATCTCTTCGATGTGATTTATTTCTTGATTTGACAAGAAAGTTGTAATAATGGAACTTTCATAAAAATACAGTTTAGGAAGTATTAAGACTAAAACTCAATCACATAGATAACTGATAGTAAAATAACTTTCTCTTCCTTCCATTCAATTAAGACACATTACTCATTGATTAACCTAGTGCCAGATACTGGGATATGCTGGCGAATAAGACAGACACAGTCCCTTCCCTTATAAAGTTTACAATCTAAAATTCACATCCTTAAGTAATAAAATATTTATTTAAGGATTACTAGAGAATATTCTACTACTGATAAAATCAATGTTACCTATAAATCATATCAATACAAACACGGGATAAAACAATAATGATGGAAAGATGAATAAAGGAAACAAAACAATAGAAACTGTCGGGTTTCTGTGGCAGAGTGAAACGCTGGACTGATGGCCTACAAAGAAACAGACTGTTGGTGCTGACAGCCCTCAGACTGGCGCCAGCAATCTGAGTAAGAGAAGGTGTCCCAGGGGAAAATATTTCATCAGGTATACAGTATTCTCCCAATCAAAAGGAGCAGGTAACAGTGGCCATCTCCAGAAAGGGGAACTGGGTGGTGGGTGATAAGGATCAAAGGGACACTTACTGTTCACTGTATACCCTTTTGTACCTTTTGAATTTTGAACCATGTGCATATATTACCTATTCAAAAAAATAAAAAAATTAAAGCTGAAATGCAGTTACCAAAAAAAAAAAAAAAACTTTCTGCAAGAAAAACAAGATTCTTAGCTAATTTTAAACAAAAGTCCTCAAGAGGCTTTGAAACTTTTATCCTAGACACTGATTATATCTCAAACAAAACCTTTTAACTTACTTCAGCTGCCTACCAAAACTCTGACACTCCTCTGAACCTTCCAACAGCTCCCAGCAAAACCGCCTGCCTCAGAAAGGCTCATCCTCACCTCTGGCCCCTCACTCTTCTCATTACATAGCAGGATCCTGCATAATACCAACTGTTCTTACACTACACACTCATAAGGGCAAGGGCTGTGTCTACCTTATTCCTCCTTTAACCTCCCACACTCAGCATGGAGGAATATAAGCCAATCAACCCTTTCCTCTAGCTGTACCTAGTTTACAAATCAAGGTTCTGTTTTGTAGGAATTCAATAAATACTGGCTAGACAAATGAATAAACCACTCTTACTGCCTTTAATCACCCTTCACACATGCAAAATATACATCTATCCTTTTAAATTTACTAACCCAATTCACTACCATTTATATTATTCTTCGTGTACTAGGCTTATGCATGCAATCCTTCCTGCCACTCCCTACTGCATCTTTGTCAAGCACTTTTATCACAATTAAACTAGCTCAATTTCTGCCCACCACCCTACATTTCTACAACCACTGCTCTTAAAGATCTGTGGTTCCCCAGTATCTAAAAGAACCAGTAACGCTCTTCACAGTACTTCATCAGACTAAGAAACAACTTACTTGAGTTATCTCTCCCAGTGCCCCTTCTACTACTCTTCTCCACCACATGCAAAATTCAAACTGTTTTACTTCTATCTTGTAAATATCTCCAAATATCCCAAGTTCTTCATAGAGCTTTCTCAGACTGATCGATAAAGAACTAATCGTTCCTCCCTCTGGCTATTAGATTGGAAGTATTTTTGGTTGCTTTTCTGAGTTCTCTGCTCTCCTCCCCCAATTTATTCTTGTCTCCTATCACTAAATTACTTTTTTAAATTATATAAAATTATATATAAAGACCTGGCTCTTCAAAAAATAGTACGCTATTATTCCA
>PVKM010020211.1:0-23534 GCA_004027735.1 Carollia perspicillata | reverse complement strand
TCCAATCATATCTAGGTTTTAGAGTCTCATGGAAGTTAAGGACCAAGACTAAGCAATACTAATGGTATTACTAATACTAATACTAATACTAATACTAATACTAATACTAATCTTTATTTTCTTCCACTGTAGTTGTTCTGATTTTGGCTCTTTAATATATTTTTATCTTACTAATCATTTTCTTTGAAAGAAAAAACAAGAGATTTTCTGCTAAATTAAAAATGTTTAAATTATTTCTCTAGCATGTATTACTCCAAAATGATATTAGATGTTCCATGGTGTCAATGAGACTTATGAAATCAATGTTCTATATATTATGTTTCCTTGTATATTTTATAAATAAATAAATATAAAAATATACCCATATATTTCAACAAAAACAATTGTTTGCAGTAATAAACATTTTTAGCTTGCATTTAAAAATAAATCACAATTATGTGCTACATGACAATGGAGATATAGTCTGTGAAATGCTCCATTGGTCAATTTTGTTGTGATATGAACACTGTAGAGTGCACTTACACAAACATGGATGATGTGGCCTACTACATACCTAGGCTATACAGTATAGCCTTTTGCTGCTAGGACACAAGCCTGTACAACATGTTATTGTATAAAGCAACACAAGATTAAATCTAGTACAGAAGGAAATTATACAGTCAAAGGATGTGATAAACAAGAGTGATATGAAGTTGCTGCTGGTATACCATGGCATAGTATTTTGCAGAAGACTTTTGCTTTCATAAGTAGAAATGTTACAGAACAGACCCCTGGGAGGGACAAGATATTGAATGGACACTGCTCTTTCCGAGTCCCCTTGTACTGGGTTTGCATTGCCCACTGCCAAGAATTATGGCTGTCAATGCCAGAATTTGGTGAAAAGAAAAATAACTATTTATTCAAAAGTTATACAGACTTAGAGTAATGATTTAATGTCTCTGTTAAAATCCCAAAATCCCTTAAAAATATCCACAGACACACACAGCTCTTCCTTACCCCCTTTGCCCAGTCAAGGGTACTGTATCTCAGGAAAAGAAATAGACGTCTGTGGCTCAGGTAGCCACTGGTTCTTCCCAATAATCCATGCTAGGCTGGCAGTCCTCCCACAGTTCCCAGCACCATCAGCTGTGTAGTCACTGCAATCTCCAATTCTTAATCCAAATCCACATGGCACCTTCTCATAGCCCACCAGCAAAAGGCCTTTAACCCCTTTCCTTCCTGAATCATCTTTCCTGCATTCTTCCAAACTGCTAAGAAAGCTCTGCATTGCTGCTACATCTTGCTTTCTAGCTTCCTAAGCTGCGTGGCAAAGGGAGAACCCAAAGCCATATGGTTCCAAACCTCACCAAAAGCCACGTCATCCCCTCTTGCATAGCTGCCGCACCTGGGTTTAAATCCCAGTGCCAATTTTCTCTGCATCCCCATTTCTGACTCCTCCAACAATCGGCTATACCTGTCAGCATTCCCATATTTTTCCAGCTTTTCTGGGCTGCCATAGTTAGTCTGGGCAGATGTGGCCCCCATGGCACGGAGCCAACCATCCCCAAGGTATCACCCAGGCCCTGTAATCAGGGGGAGTTGCCTCCCAGTTACATCAAGAGTCCAAGTCACTCCCATCTCCCTGGCTCAAAGCATGGCCACAGCTACTTAACACATCTATGAAATCAGCCAAAAAGTTATAGATATGTTAAATAACAATTTTTGTGGTTATTTGAAAAATTGTTGATATGCACAATAATTCACAATGGCCCTGTTCCTTATGCTCTACCCCCTAGTTCAGATTCGTGGAGGTGAGGATATCCTATATTTTTAATATTTCCTGGACACCTAAAGTCCTGGTGGGAGGCCTTGGCTGTACCCTGTTACAGAAAGACTACAGTGTATAAAATGCATAGTATAGAAAATACATAAACCAAGAACATAGTCATTTATTAAAGTTACCAAATAATATGTAGTGTACATAATTTTATGTTCTATACATTATATGTAATCCTAAATTATGAAAGAGGTATAAAATATGTAACAGAAATTCAAATCAAGAAAGATTTGAATGAACAAATAAGTGTGAAAATATTTCATGAAGTAGGCATCATTTGAATAAGACTTTGAAAGTCTTAAAGTAACAGAATTTCATCTAATAAAGATGGATAACATGGAAAATGTGGACAAAATTAGGGAATGTGTGCATAAGGTGCATTAAAAAGAAAGGTAGCTAGAAATGTGATTACAGAAACTAAGGGAATAACTCAGAAAATAAGAGTTTTTTTTTTTTTTTACCCCTGCGACTAGCAAAAATAATCACATGAAGATGAAGAGTGTCAAAGCAAATATTGTGCTTTATTCAAGATACTGCAATAGGAAAGAGAGATTGAACTCAAGTCAGTTGAAACAAAAGTGAAAGTAGGTGGTTAAGCATTAGGGTGAACTAATGGAAAAGTAGTAGCAAATTTTAGGGAGAAGTTTAGTCAATGAGCTATGTAAAAAACATTGAGTTATTCCTGAGCATGCAGTTATTATTCTCTGTGATTTGGCCATCTGTGTCTCCTAATTGGTGTCCATTAAATTTAGGCTTCTACCCTCCCACAAAAACGAGAGATAGTGTTACTAATCTCACATTTCAAAAGAGATGGTTTCCAGGTCCCTGAGACAGACATCTCCTGGGTTGTAAAATCGACAAGGAAGGCACTGGGAAAAGATTCACCTACACTTCAAAGGGGCAGAGAAATAATTTACAATTGCAAGTTCTCTAAAGTAGATGTTCTAAGAAAAATACGGTCAGGTGTCTCAGTGAGGAAGACAACTGTCTAAAACTGCCTGGCACTTAGTGTAATGTTTTCTAGGTCTCTCCATGTTGTCACAAAAGATAAAATCTTCTTTGTATAGCCAAGTAGTATTCCATTGTGTAGATGTCCCATTGTTGTTTTATCCACTCATCTACTGATGGACACTTGGGCTGCTTACATATCTTGGTTATTGTAAATAACACAGCAGTGAACATAGACATACTTATGTTCTTTTGAATTAGTGTTTTGTTTTTCTTTGAATATATTCCAAGAAGTGGGATAGTTGAGTCAAAATGAAGGTCCATTTCTATTTTTTTAAGTATCTCCATACTGTTTTCCACAGTGGTTGCACCAGTTTGCATTCTGACCAACAGTGCAAAAGGCTTCCATTTTTCTCCACATCTTAGCAGCACATTTTTAAACTTAAATAGTCCACTCAAAATCACTATTATAGTACTAGCTGAGATGGAATTAGAACTTAAATCTTGAAAAGACAAAGAACAAAAAGAGATTACTTTGAATTTGCAGTAACCATTATCATGTTTGTATCTTAGGAATAAGAGAGGAAATGGAGGAAATAAATAATGTGTTGTACCATGTGATTCAAATGGGGGGTGGTGAAAAAGAGAATTAGATCCTAGAACATATGACATTTAAGAATATTCCAGTACAGCCCTGACTGGTATAGCTCAGTGGATTGAGCACGGGCCTGTGAACAAAAGGATCGTGGTTTGATTCCTGGTTTGCACATGCCTGGGTTGCAGGCCAGTTCCCAGAAGGGGACACACAAGAGGCAACCATACAATGATGTCTCTCTCCCTAAACCTTCCCTTCTAAAGATAAATAAATAAAATATTTTGAAAAATTTTAAAAAAGAATATCCCAGTACAGATTCATAACATAGTCTACTCTTTATCATCAAACTGCATAATAAGTCAAAAGGCTCATCATTTTATATTTTTTAATTTGCTCTTATAGCAAAAAAAAAAAAAAAAAAAAAAAAACCAGCAGGGTATTCCCATGGTTCCCCTGTATATTCAATGTTTAGGTTATTGATGTTCTCAGTAGAATTTTTGATGTTTTTTGTTTGTTTGTTTTGTTTTTATTATTGGAAGAGAACAGCATCCATAGACTTCCTCCTTTGGGTTTTCTTTCAAATAGACATGAAAATTATAAATAATATACAACTGGATATCAACCACTGGTGTTAACCGATAAGTACTGTGGATCAAAGAAGTCTTAGACTACAGGCTTCTGTGGAAATGACAAAAAATAATGGAAAAAGACTCTACTTTATACATGCTCCAGATGGCTTCTCCTGCCTATCAGGGTTCTTTCTTGTTGGACTGTAACTTGATCAGTTGGTTTTAATCCATGTCCCTAACAGCAAGACACAAGAAAAAGCTGCGAAACACCATCTGCGTCAGATAAAAAGCAGTGTTTTGCTGAGTGTCGTGAGCATAATGATGCTCTATGATGACTAATGCTGCCAAGTGCTGCCCTGCTTATTGCAAGACAAATATCACATTGATTGATCTTTTCTCTTGGGCTTTTCAAACCTGATGAAGCCTATCAATAAGTAAAGTTTATAACAAATGTTTAGCACAAGAGGTGATGCCTTAAACAATGGAATATAGATTTTATGACAGAAATTTCTTTTTTATGGGTTTATTTTTTGGTGTAAGATAAAGGATTCATTTCTCCTTTGAATAGCTATAAAAACAGATATATATATATAAATATTTACATATAATATATACATGATATCTATTGAAAGATGATAATTAGTAGATAAAATCAGTTCAAATAATCCAGTTAAATCAACAAAGACCTTTTTAATTTGTACACAAATTAGTATATTTACTTTACCCATTATATTACATAATAGCTAAAAAATAGATCAACAATAAGACAAAAACTTAGGTTTGAAATTTAGAAGTCTTATGAAAATCTCTTCTTGGGCAAAAAGACTTATTTAAAATTTCAGCGTATCACAGGTTTCTTAATCCCCTCTAATAATTATTAATAATGTTCTGGGATGCATGGCAATGCTTCATTTTAACTTTTAAGAAAATGATTGGGGTAACATTGGTTCACAAAATCATACAAGTTTCAAGTGTACAACTCAACAAAACATCATCTGCACACTGCATCAGGCACAGGGTCTCTGTCTGCATTTCCTCCTTTTGCCCACCTCCACCTAAATACCGCCTACCCACTCTCCCTCTGTTTATTACTGTACTGTTGTCCGTGTCTATGTATTACATATTTTTGTCATAGTTCTTTCACCAACTTTCATACAGCCCCACAACCCTCCTCCCCTTTGACAATTGTCAGTCTGTGCTCTCTATTCATACCTTTACTTGAGGCATATTTCTTTGTCTCCCTATTTTGTTTGTGTGATTTAGATCTGCCATGACTCCCAAACTTGTTATGATGGTTTTATGATGTAAATGTCTTATTAGGCTTTGTTGCACAACCTTCCAGATCACCTGAGTTTGGTGTTCCAGGAATATTTCTTGTTGGTTATATATACCCTTTTTCTAGTTGAATCTTGAAGGCTGTTGGCTCATTTGAGAGTGGAGTTAACCTTTCAGATTGGCAGACTAGAAGAATAAACTAAATCACCTGTACGAGATGCTACTCAGGGCCTCTCCCCAAGCCATAGTTGTTCTTGGCAGGGTCTGGTGCCTGCTGGGATCCCTCTTTGGGTGTGCCACTTGTGTGGCTAGAGGGTAGATACAAAAAAACTGCTATTGATGGTTGTGCTGGCAAGCCTGTTGGTAGGGTCAGGTACTTCATCCCCTTCCTGGGATAGCACAGGCTGAATTCATAGGGGAGATAAGAGCACTGTGCCATATGTAGCCAAACAACCTAGCACCTGACTATCTGCTTCCCTGACAAAACTTTCCCCAGGAGATGCTCTTTGAAAGTCTCAGCTCTGCACAGTACTCTGAACCCCCTCCTTGGCTGATCTCAGCAGGACAGGGCTACATAGTGGCAGGGCAGGCCAAGTGATTCAATAGGTGGGGAGAAGGCCACAAGCTGTGCATTCAATTGGGGAAGCATGGGTTCCTTTCCGAAGCTACACAGTTCAATCATTGTCTGAGTCTCTGACAAGAACTTCTGCAGAAAAAGAGCGACCCAAATGTTCCTGCTGGGTGCAACCAGCATATCTTGCTGCAGTACCCATGCACGGCAGAGTGGTGTCACCAGTGAGATAAGGTGGTACACTCCCCAGGCTGGCATGGTAATAAAAGGAGTGCTTGACTTTGGGAAGGTGGCATCTGGGTCTATGGCAGACTCTTCTCTTCCAGTCAGACTGAATTCCCACTGTTTTTTACCAGTAGATGCTACGCAGTCTCTTTTTATTTCTATTGGTCTAGGTTGGAGATTCCCATCTGGAGTTGAGATCTCATGTTACTGATAGGAGGGACTTTTGCAGCTGAACTATCTATCCCTCTGGCCTTTCAGCTAAGGCATGTGGGTGTGGGGGCCAACCCTCTCCAAGTCTCTGCCCTTCTTACCAGCTTCTCTATGGGTTCTTCTGTAAATCCTCAGTTATAATATTTCTGTTCAGCTATCATTCAGTTGGTTATTCAGACTGATTGCTCTACAATTCATCTGTAAACCTGGTTTGGGGCTAGGAGTAGGTGAGTTTAGCTTCTACCTACTCTGCAATCATCTTGAAATCCCCTAGATTTTAACTTTGAAAATGCTTGAAATATTATATATATTTATTACTGGCAGTTAGTTTTTATGAATTAGCTTCTCCAGTCTCTCAACACCACTGTCTCTTTAAAGTATTACATTATATCTGTCTACCTGCACATCTATCAGTGTAAAAATAATATACATTTACCCACACATGTAGAGTGAGAATATATGAATCATCTAAAGTAATATTAACTAGCCTTATTTTGAAAATGAAATATGAAGGTATCAACAGGTTTGCATCATTTATAATGGTCACGTGCATAGTTAACATAAATTAACTATTTTTCTATCGATCCTTAGTTTAACTGGAGTTTCAAATAAAATTGATTTTGTGAAAGCCATGTCTACTTGAAAAGCTCCCTTAGAAATCCAAAGCAATAAAAAAAATCAGAAGCAGATTATAATACAGCAAGGACTGGTTAAATTTTTTACTATATTTTAGACATATTATAAACATTGTCTTCAGTATGAAAATCAGTTGTTTCATTTTCTTTTTGTCACATTTCTCAGCCTTAAAAATGTAATTTCCATGCAAATTACCCATCTTCAACCTTCATTAAATCCTTTTCACTGAGAATCTAACTAGCTCTCAATCCTCTCAGTTATCTATGATGAATCATGGAAGGGTCAGAATAGGAAAACAATGCTACTTCTTCAGTATAAAATATGAAAAGCAAAAGTGTTGTTCAAAGTTGTATTTTTGCGATGTAAGAATGTTAGGGAGGCAGAATACTGAAACAAAATATATTTCTATGTGTTAGAGAGCATAATTAAAGTAAGAAAAAATAGTCAATTTTATTACAACTACCATACAATGATTTTACTTTTTCTTGTGAATTTGTACTAACAAGAAAGAGCCTATTGCATCTCATTGGTTAATCCTCTAACAGTGGCAGTTATTCGATTTGTTTCAATTTCTGCCTTCATAACAGCAGGAAATGTATTGTGTGGTTAATAGTAATCCTCAACAATGTAAATGAAAGCTTTATACTTTCATTGATAATACCCATGTAATGTTGTGTTACCATGATACAGTTGTCATAGTTAGATAAACTTTTTCCAATTAGTTTTTATATATGAACAATGTTCACAGAAATGTATAAATTTAAGAACTACTCAGGAATATTTCATCATTCTTGTATAAGATATTATAAAAAATCCATTGTAAATAAAAATAACTTTCGCAGCATATTATTAACTGTTATTATAATATTTATTTAAACATTTATAATGAGTTCTTTTCATTGTACATGAAGTTCCATTTTTTATTTAACTAATTTAACAAGTGATGCACACTAATTTAACTTACATGAGAATATATATGATTTATAAACTTCATATCAGATATTCCATTTATGAACTACAATTTGTATAAAAGTTGCACATCAGAAATATAAAAATAAATGGTGCTCGACACCTACTATTTATAAAAGCTATACACTGTTTTTTTAACATGTCCACTACATATTTTTTTCATTTCTGTTTTGTATTTAAAAGTTGAGACAAGTGAAAATAACTCAGAATTTTATTATTAGTATTTTTCTGTAAGTAATAAATAATGGTTTCACATAGCCTTACTTTTCAAATAACAAAATATTAAACTAAGAAAATAATCACTGTACTCTACCTTTTAAATATTTGTTTTGCTGGAAAATTACTTCTAAGTATTAAAATAACTTTAATAAGTGATATTGAAAGTCTCCTCAAATAACTTTAAGTCTTAAAATGAGCAAAAATAACCTAGAGAAAGAATTTGGGGAAATGTCAATGTTTGTAGGCCAGCTGTTAATTTGCATTTTAATATCAATATTTCTTTTGCCTTCTTTGCTAAACAATGGTGCATTTATAAAAAGTAAATATCACTTTGCTGAGAGATAGACTTTGTTAATACTTCATGAGAACATTTATTTTCTTCACAAGCTGCTTATTTGTTTCTTGATATAGTCTAAGATGCCCTTAAAGTTCCATTTGAAGGGGAATGCATTTTCACATTTATTTTGTCAATTAGAAATTACACTTTCCTTTTTATCTATATCTATGCCTTAATATGACTTCATGGAATGCCTTCAAAAACTTGTGACAGAAACATATGGCAAAAACCTACGACATAATAGCAAACACTATGGGATACAGTGAAAGCAGTCCTGAGAGGGAAGTTTATAACAATAGAGACCTACCTAGAGAAGACAGATAAATCTCAAACAATCTAACCCTATATCTACATTAACTGGAGGAACAACAACAAAACACCCCAAAGTGAGTAGAAAGAAAGAAATAATATAAGAGCAGATATAAAGACATAGAAATTAAAAACACAATTCAAAGGATCATTTTTTTTTTCAGGAGATGATTCTTTGTAAAGACAAACAAAACTGACAAACATTTAACCATACTCATCAAGAAAAAAAAAGAGAGAGGAACCAAATAAAATCAGAAACAAAAGAGAAGTTACAACCTATATGACAGAAATACAGAGGATTGGAAGACATCATTATGAACAACTGTATACCCATAAATTGGGCAACCTGGGAGAAATAGACAAATCTCTAGAAACATACAATCTTCAAAATGGAATCAAGAAGCAGAAAGGTTGAATAGACCAATAATAACAAATTAAATCAAAGCAATAATAAAAAAATTTGCAGCACACAAAAGTCCTGTACTGGATGGCTTCACAAATGAATTTTATCAAATATTTAAAGAAGAACTAACTCCTATCCTTCTCAAACTATTTTTTAAAAAGTCAAGAAGAGGGAAGACTCACAAACTCTTTTTATGAGGCCAACAGCATCCAAATTCCAAAACCAGTTAAAGATACAGCAAAGATACCAAAGGCCAATAACTTTGAAGAACATAGATGCTAAAATACTCAACATAGCCCTGGCTGCTGTAGCTCAGTGGATTGGGTGCCAGCCTGAGAGCCAGGGGCTCGTGGTTCAATTCCCAGTTGGGGTGCATGCTTGAGTTGCAGGCCAGGTCCCCCATTAGGGGTGCGCAAGAGGCAACCACACATTAATGTTTCTCTCCCTCTCTTTCTTTCTCCTTTCCTCTCTCTCTAAAAACAAGTGAATAAAATATTTAAAATATTAAATAAATAAAATACTTAACATAATATTGGCAAACTGGATTTAGCAATAACTTCCAAAAATTATACGACATGATCAAGTGGGATTAATCCCAGAGACACAAGGATGGTACAATATTCACAAATAAATACACATAATGAATCATATAAACAAAATGAAAGATAAAAATCACATAATCTTATTAATAGACACTGAAAAAAAATTGAAAAAATCCAGCACCCATTTGTGACAAAAAACAATCAGCAAAGTGGAAAACATAGATTGTGGAAATAGATTTAACACAATCTCTATTAAAGTATCAATGATTGCTTTGGCTGGTGTGGCTCAGTGGATTGAGTGCAGGCCTGTGAACCAAAAGATTGTGGTTCAATTCCCAGTCAGGGCACATGCCTGGGTTGCAGGCCAGTTCCCAGCAGGAGACTCACGAGAGGCAACCATACATTGGTATTTCTCTCTCTCCCTCCTTCCCTTACCCTCTAAAGATAAATAAATAAAATATTAAAAAATGTATCAATGATTATATTTCACTGACCTAGGAAAAATATTTCAAAAATTTATATGGAACCAAAAAATACCTCAAATAACTTCAGAAATCTTGAGGAAGAAGAACAAAGTATAAGGGATCATAGTACCTGATACCAAGGTATAATACAAGGCCACTGTAATCAAAACATTCTGGCACTGGCATAAGAACAGACACAGAGATCAATGGAATGGAATAGCAAACCCAGAAATAAATCCATGTCTCTAAGATTAATATTTGACAGAGTTGCAATGAGTATACAAAGAAGTAAAAATAGCCTCTTCAGTAAATGGTGTTGGCAAAACTTGACTGGTACATGCAAAACAACAAACAAACACACAAAAAATTAAACTAGACCAGCAAATTACATGATTCACCAGAATAAACTCCAAATGGATAAAAGAGAAATATAAGTCATGACACCATAAAAGTCCTAGAGGAAAACATAGACAGTAAAATTTCAGATATTCCACATAGTAATATTTTTTCTAATATATTTCCAAAGTTATGGAAATAAAGAAAAAATGGTACTACCTCAATTAAAAAGGTGCTGCATGGCTAAATAAACCATCATCAAAATGAAAAGGGAACAAATTGTATGGATGAACATATTTTCCAATGATACATCAGACAAGTATATGATCTCCAAAATATATAAAGAACTCATATGACTCAACACCAGGAAGGCAAACAATCCAATTACAAAATGAGCAAAGAACCTGAATAGACACTTCTCCAAGGAAGACATACAGATGGTCCACAGACATATGAAAAGATGTTCAACATCATTAGCCATCAGAGAGTTGCAAATTAAAACCACAATTAAATACCACCTCACACTGGTCAGAATGACCATCATTAATAAACCAACAAACAACAAGGGCTGGTAAGGATGTGGGAAAAGAGAACCCTAGTTCACTGTTAGTAGGAATGCAGACTGATGCAACCACTGTGAAAACAGTATAGAATTTCCTCAAAAAACTAAAAGTGAAATTGCCTTTTGACCCAGCAATTCTACTGCTGGTAATATACCCTAAGAGCCCTGAAACACTAATTTGACAAACTTAGGCACTGATCTATGTTTATAGCAACAATCTTTACAATAGCCAAGTGCTAGAAATAGCTTAAGTGTCCATTAGTAAATGAGTGAATCAAAAAAGTGTGGTACATTTACACAATGGAATATTATGCACCAGAAAGAAAGAAGGAGCTCCTACCCTTCAGAACAGCATGGATGGAACTGGAGAATATTATGCTAAGTAAAATAACCCAGTTGGTGAAAGACAAATACCACATGATCTTACCTATAAGAGGAACCCAATGAACAAAATTAAACTAATGAGCAAAATAGAACCAGAGGCATGAAAATGTGGAACAGACCGACAGAAACAAGAGGGACACAGGGGAGGGGAGTGAGTGTGAAAAGAAGGGGAAGAAACTAGTCATAAAATATGCATGAATAATGATCCATGGACATGGACACCAGTGTGGGGACTACCTATGGGGTGTGTGGGGTGAGTGGAAAGGGGAAAAGGGGGGGAAATTGGGAAATTTGTAATAGAATAACAATAAAAATTTAAATCTCTCTCTCTCTGTATGTGTGTGTGTGTGTGTGTGTGTGTGTGTGTATATATATATATATATGGGAGAATGTTTCTTAGTAAGAAATCAGGTGTACAATAAAATTTGTTAAGTTTTAGCAGATGTATTCACCCCTGAAATCACCACTACAATCAATATAGTGGCATGTCATTTTAATAAACATCCATGGATATTTATTATGGATGTTTCTCGGAGATAGTTTCTTTTTCAATAAAAAATCTATCACATCAAATGAAATAAACTTAAAATTTTGTTTAACAAAAAAGAAGTAATTATTGAAGCTATTGCCAACTATTTAAGAAAGTATGCTTACTCCTGCAAACATACTTCCTGCAGGAGGAAGTTTGGGGGATGCACGGTTGGAGACTGCGGGGTTGGGGGTGGGAGGGAAGTGGGGAGGGATGGGTGGGTGAGCTGGGATGGGAGTGGGGGATGGGGGACTGTACTTGAACAACAATTAAAATTAAAAAATATTGTAATAAAAATAATAAATTGCTTTGTGGAATTAAAAAAAAAACAAGAAAGAAAGTATATTTAAAAGGGATTAAAATGAACCTTTGTTCAAAAATCCCTAAGTAAAATGAACATTTAGTATTTTGTTTTGGGGAAAGTACACACATTTCTGCTCTTTAAAAACAGCTCAAAGTAGGGTGATGAAGATGCATTGCCTATTTGTTTCAAAAATCTGTTGGGTGGTATTCCATAGCATGGATGGATCTGGAGAGCAATGATAGACAAATAGCATATGATCTCACCTAGAAGTGGAACACAATCAATAAAACAAACAAGCAAAATAGAACCAGAAACATTGAAATTAAGAACAATCTGACAGTAACCAGAAGGGAGGAGGGGGATAATGGGGGGTAAGGGGGGAGGGTTTTCAGGAACTATAAAGGACACATGAACAAAACAAAGCAGGGGAAGGATCAGGGGAGGGAGGTGTGGATGGCTGTGGTTGGAGGAAGTGATGGGGAAAATAGAGACATTGTACTTGAACAATAAAAAAATAAAAATGTAAATAAAAATCTGTTGGGTGGATTCACTGGGTCGCTGTTTAAACTCTGTCTTATGAACACCTGATAAATAAAAGAGTTTGACCAGCGGCTCAGGTTTGACCCCCACGTTCACACGAATCAGATGATCAATCTGCACAGCAAGCTACCTATTTTCTTTTTGTTTGTTTTGCTTTTAGCACAGGACAGTAATCACACAATTACTTAAAAACAAGCAAACAGGATTTGCTATCTCTAGGACCAGTTTTTCTTTAGAGGACTCCTATATAAAGATATGATCTAGGGCTCCTTCTTCTCATCCTCCTCGTATATGTCTCTTATAACTTCTTACTCCTAATTTGACACACCAAGCTCTTCTAACATAAGATTTTGAGAGTATTGGGCATGACCAACTGTAACAATTTTAACTTTGCATGACCTATATTAAGATATATTTAGTTGATCACCACGTATCTTTCCTTATTAGAATTTTGTAGAATTGTGTTCTGATAATTACCAAGTGGTTTATGTTAGGGGTAGAGATTGCCCCCTTCCACCAGTGAAGATGAATTAGAATTATTATATAAATATCTAGAGACAATATTTACTGGAATTATTATGAAAGATGAAGAGCCCAAATTCTGTAGGAGATTCAGTCTGATAAACAACAAAACATAAAAAACTAGAAGATTGTTTCTCTGATTATAGTTCTTTGCTTACTTGTATCAAAATCACTCACTAGAAGTAACTTTTAAAAATACCAGTTTAAATTCCACTAGAATTTGGTTAATCAGAATTACAGAGGGTAGACCTCAGGCAATTTATTCACAATATTCTCAGATTATAACACAAAGTATGAGAAACTTCAAGGTAAGAATTACATTGAGGGATAGATAAATAAATATATAAAAAATAATGTAACACTGTATCTCCCTAGTCAATACAACTTAAAATTTACATAAATAAATGAAGAAGGGAAGGTGATTTTAGTATAAATTAACTGCAATTTCTGAATCTTAAAGAAAGATTTCATTAACTTTTGAGAATAGACATTATTTTTATATTTTAAGAGAAATTTGTGTTTTCTTGTCAAAATTGTAAAAATATTATCAGCTAGGGTGTATACGGTATGCATACTCCACTGAAATTTACCATCTTAATATTATGATATGTTCTTTATCTCTTAACAATTTTTGTGAACAGAATATGTGTAAAATTAATATAGTCATACCCAGTTTTTTAATTATTTATGTTGACATAATATATATGTGTTGGGAACTGCCCTGCCTGGTTTCAGAGGCTGTAACCACACTATGGCTAAGGATGAGTGAGTGACCTTCAGACCATAAGCCACTAAGGAGGCAAAGCTTATCTCCCTGGCAGGAACACTGCTTCTGCTCCATTTTCTTCGCCCTGCCTGGCCCCCAATGCTTGATCAGTTAGCCAATGACAGATAAGATTCCTCAAGGGGGGAATGACCTAAGACAGTCATGATCACAAAGAGGCCCTCAGGGAAGGACTTGGGGGGCTATGGGGAAAGAGGGTGATGGAATCTCACCCCTCTGCTTTGGCATAGCCTGAGTCCTCATTCTGTCTGTGAGAAGTCTCCTAATGTCTTGGCTGCCTTATTTCCCCTGCCTGACTTAAGCCTGAAACAATGCCTTAAGCCTGAAACAATGCTGGAGGTGGGTGCTGCCCTGTGCTGGAACGGGTGGGTTCCCTAGGGTGATCAGGCCTAAGAAACAATATATAAAATCCTGTGAAACCTTCTTTGTTTAGAAAGCTCTCAATTAAATGATAAGGGTCCAAGCAGGAAGTAAGTTTGTTCCTCAAAGTGTTATGGCTCTTTAGCTATCTGACCCTGACTCAAAATAGGCCCTCTGAGTTCTCTGTATATTATCTATTGTTTGATCCTTATTGCCTGAAAACGATTAATGAGATTTACCTGTATTCTTGTGGAAAACAAACTCAATAAAAGCCCATTGAGGAAAAGGCTCTTGATCCTTCTCTTTCGATAGGTCGACCACCTTTCCTCCCCAACCAGATCATGTCTTGCTAGACTTATTCTCATCTGCAGCAGATGGGGGCTCTGTAGGCAAAGCTCCCCCACATATATGTTGTCATCTTTTTACTTTGAACATGTTTATGTGCTTAGGTTTAAAGATTGTTCCTTTTTTTAATCAAATGTATTGGGTAACATTGGTTAATAAGATTACATAGTTTTCAAGTGCACATTTCTATGATACATCATGTGTATATTGCACTGTGTCTACCATTCAAAGTTAAATCATTTTCTGTTGCTATATATTTGTCTCCTTTACCTTTCACTAACCTTCACTCCTCTTCCCCTTGTAACTACCATACTGTTGTCTGTGTCTATGAGGGTTTTGTTGTTGTTGTTGTTTACTTGTTGCTGTCAGTTTTCTATCCCACATATGAGTGAAATAATACAGTTCTTGGTCTTTCTGTCTGACTTATTTAGTTTATCATAGTTTTAAATTGTTATTTTTTGTACTTTTTAGTGACTTTCAACAATCTCTGCCCTTTGATTAGAGTGTTTAATATAATTTCACTTAATATGTCCAGAAGACACCCATACATATAATATGAAAAACACAGACATTTACTGAAGAAGATACAAGGTACAAGAAACATTGTACATAGGACAAAGATGCCTCAGTCCCCTTCAAAGTAGGAACCTTAAAACCTCATACAGTTCTCCCGAATCACCATCATCTGACTCTTTATATTTTCCTCAGTCTCATCAATGATCTAAATATATTCCCTTTCAAAATTGTTTTTAGTTTTGGGAAAAGCCAGAGGTCAATGGGTGTCAATTTTGGGCTGTAGGTGGTGTGAGGCACCTGGATCACCAAAAAAACTCTACAAGTGATGTGATGCATGAGTGGGTGTATTGTCTTGATGAAGCTGCCAACCACCAGCTGCCCATAGCTGAGAACTTCTGAATTATCTGAATATTTTCTATGGAGAGATGTTGAAGCTTAATGCAAAATGTGATGCACTTTCATTGCTCTACTTACTTAGTCTTTGTGAAGGAGACCACACAGTACACATGTTCACTTAATGGTGACTACCACCCCAACTGACTAATGTAGTGAAGTCATCATTGTTCATGCATATACATTCTAGTCCACTCTCTTTGGTTGCCAGGTTACATCAATGTTGTACAACCTGTTATTGTATTAACAATGGCTGAACTTTTTCCAGACCTCATTTTTAAAAGATTTTATTTATTTATTTTTAGAGAGAGGGGAAGGGAAGGAGAAAGAGCAGGAGAGAAACATCAATGTGTGCTTGACTCTCATGCACCCCTCTACTGGGGACCTTGCCCACAACCCAGGCATGGTCCCTGACTGAGAATTGAACCTGTGAATCTTTGGTTCACAGGCCTACATTCAATCCATTGAGCTATACCAGCCTGGGCAGACCTCATATTTTTTGAAGCATTTGAGTTCAAGTCTATCTTTCTTGTGTTTGTTTTATATTTTTCCCTCTTGCTCTGTTTACTTTTTCTTCAATTCGTTTTTCCCATGAGTCAACACTCATTTCATTTTCATGTATTAATTTAGTTATGCCCACTTCTATTGCTTTTAGTGCTTTCCCAATGTCACAATATGCATCTTAAACTTGACCCAGCTCTCTTCAAGAATGTATTGGTATTTCACACAAAATATAAGAATGTTACAAAATATGCTTCCAATTATCCCTGACATACATTCTACCCTGGTTGTAAACTATTTTACTTTCACATATACTATGGAACCACATTACATTATTGTTATTATACTGTAAACTAAATTATATTTTCAGAGACTTAACATCTCAATATTAAAAGCCTTTTATATCTACTGATATATTACACTGTCTCATGTTTCTTATCTCTACATTTTTCTCTCAGCCATCATTTTCACTTCAGTCCCAAATAATCTTTGAATATTTCTCAGGCACATGCTTGTTATCTTGGAATGAACCTTTCAGTATTTAATCTGTTTGAAAATGTCTTCATGCCTCATTTATTGTGGGATGATAATTTTGCTTACTGTAGAATTTGAAGTTAATAGTTGATCTGAGAAGCCAGAAAAGTTTGTCTCTGTTCTCCTGCCCTGCCCTCAGCCTTAGCAGCCTGGTACACCTGCACCTCAGGATATGTTTTTTTTGTTTTTTTTTGACATTTCCCCACCTCATGCATCTACAGGCAGCTTTTGCTTTATACTCTATGTAAATACCCCAGTGTCTGGTATACTCAGCTCCACGTCCCAGCTTGTTCTTGTGCTCTGGGGCACTTCTCTCAAATAACCTGTGCCTCCAGTCGTGTTACTGGACAGGGGCCTGACCCTGAGTGGCTCCATCTAGGGCCAGTCATAGTGTCTGGGTGTTTGACTTTGTGTAGGAAAGATTTTACAGCTCGAGTCCACGTGACCATGAGGATACATTTATTAAAGCTAGAGACAGTGAAACAAGGAAGGGCTTAGCATACAGAAGCAATGGGAGACCCCAGGTTGGGCTGCTGGCTCACTGGCAAGTCAGAAAAGGGGATTTTAGGGACAAGTTCAGGGGAGTAGCCTAGAATGAGCTGCCCGTCTCCCATTGCCTTAGGGTTTAAGAGACTTGTGCCTGTGGGGAAAGGAGTGGGGGAAGAAGGAAAAGGAAATGATATGGTATACTCCCCAGAAGGACAGTGCCTGCATTGGATCCTTTGTCTTGAGGTTTTTATCTCTTTCTTGAAGGTGGTAATTTTAGGGGAGATCTCAGGGGTGGGCTTCAGTAGAACATCCATCAGTTCTCCAGGTGTGCCCTTTCTGCTTCATGGTCTACACTGATTGGTCAGTGACAGGGCAGGAGGTCTTCAGTCATTACAGTTGGTTCTGACATCCTCACCCACCTGGTTTTGATGCTTTTCTGGGTCTGGAGCTGAAACATAACTGAGGCATAGACATTTTCTCCTAGTTGTTATCTACAAGGAAGAAAGGCCAGGGGAGAAGAAGTTACCCTGGGGCCAAGGTACTTGTTTTCCCAGTTTTGTCCTTTGCTAGGTACTCAGGGTGTTCTACCCTGGTGACCATTTGTACCTTGCTGGAAGTTGTTCAGGCTCTGTGTTCAGCTATCAGTCTCAGTTTTCCTATTCTATGTGCCAAAAACATTTCCTTGCTTTTTACTATGCTGTCTCATCAGAGACTGCAGAAGGCCTGGAGGGCCTAGAGGCACTCCTGACCTATCTTTGGACTTTTTTTCAGGCCCAAATGACACATATTTCTTTGCTCTTAACCTACACCTCTCTGTCTTCCAAAAGCCCACATAGAAAAGTTGGAGAGAATGTACACACTAACCTTGTACCCAGGGCTTCTAGTAATTCTAAGCCATCAGGATTTGCGCATATGCTCAAACTTTAAAAAATCTATTAGAAGTTCAGCTGCTTCCTTCTTATCCTATAATTATTGCAGTTGCTCTTCCTGCAGCTGCAGCAAGGACCAATGATGGCATTGGTCTCTTTAGTGTTGAGCGGGTTTGTTATTTCTTTGTATTTTAGTACATGGGTTTCTTTGAGAACTCGTTTCTGTAATGGGTTCTAACAATGAACATTTTTAGGTTTTTCAGTTTGTAATTATTATTGCCGTGTGACTTTCTAAAGTCCAAACAGTAGACACACACACACACTTCAGATTATTCAATTGGTAAGAAATCGTTAAGCCAGCCATTGCCAAAAACTGAAATGTCATGATATTATTTATTGAAGGCATTTATATGCCTTTTGGATGCTGTTGTTCTATTTTGGAGTAATAAAGGAACTGTCATAAAATGAAATATAGGACAAGAATCATGCCAACTGAAGTAGATATTTAGATATCAATTTTTTAAAAGAGTACATGTGGTAATTGATTTCCCTCCTAAAAATATTTATTCCAGAGTGAAATAAATGATTTGGATTGTCTTCCAAGAGCTCCTCCTACTTAGGGATACAAGTACCCCAGTTTAAGGATGCCAGTTAACCAGAAGGAAATCTGTAGTTAATGATACATCCAAAGGCAGGAGTCCCCATGTTTGATTATCAAGATGATAATATTCTCCAAACACCCATGTGTCAACAACTCTTCCACTGTAATATCTTCACTGGATTAAAAGCTTTTATGCTGAAGGTCACAGATTTCTTCAAGTCACATCCTTACAAAAATAAGTCATATGAGACAGAAGTTAGTGGATCATTCTCATAAAGAGAGGTCTGTCTCTCTTCAGAAAAGAAAAACTTTTCCAATCTTACAGATGGCTTCTCAAACATTGGATTAAGACTCATGCTCACAGTTAGGTGAGTAAGTGAATAAATAACATGCAAAGAAAAATGTCATTGCCACAATTAGTTATATAAATCAAGACTCATCTGATGGGTCTCTGCAGATTGTTCCATGAACTAAACTGATGTTATGTTACCAGAATCAAGCAAGAAGAGCTGCTAATGGGGGAAATTATGTATTTTGCTGTGTATACTACTCACCCATGTTTTCATCCCAAACTTTCAGGAAAGAAATATTTTGTTCTCATTTTTTAATTCAATCTATTTATTTCAATCTATTTATCTATTTATTTAATTCAATCTATTTTGTTCAATATATTTTATCTATTTTCAATCTACTTATATTTAGATACTTGCTTTTTGTATTATAAAGGAATTTATTTTTTAACATTTTGTGGTACAAAAAATTTTATATAACAAACAATTACAGAACACAATAACAGATACAAGGCATTTTAGATACTATACATGTATAATGTGTATCCTTATTTTTCCCCTCAAAAATTGGGGCAAAGGAATGCACATTATACATGGCAAAATATGGTAAATGCCTGCTGCAAAAGACTTTTCTCTATGAGTGCTGTTGCATAAGCACAACAAAGCAAATTTTAAACTGAAAGTCCACTGCCAGGACCAGTTACTCTCTTTACACTCTTAGCTTAATCTTATTCCCATTTGATTCTCTATTCATTGGCTGGATTTTTTTGTAACTTTTTCTATTTGTGAAACACAATTTTCATACCTATTATGATGCTAGTGAGAATATTAGTATACCCCTCCCTGCAATGATTAAAGCAATACTGAAAAATACTAATTTTCAACACCTTGCATACAATAATTGAATTGCCTTAAGAAACTTTTTTGCTGTATCTATCCAGGTACTTTTTGAAACTCATTTTGAGAAACTGTTTCAGTTAATATGTTAAAAAATATTTTCACTGAACACTAGCTAGTGGGGCTCAGTAGACTGAGTACTGGCCTATAATCTGAAAGGTCGCTGGTTTGGTTCCCAGTCAGGGCACATGCCTGGGTTGAGGGCCAAGTCCCCAGCTGGGGGTATCTGAGAGGCAACCAATCGATGTTTACTCACACGTTTCTGTTTCTTTCTCTTTCTCCTTCTTTTCTTCTCTCTCCTTCTCTCTCTCTCAAAAGAAAAAAGAAGTTTGCACTGAAAAAAGAAATTTATGTTTTTTTTCAATCTATTGCAGCCAGGTTTCTCATCTCAGGACAAAAGTAAAACTATGCAATGTTTGCATGGTGATACTGCACTTTATTTAAGATTTCTAATGACCAGTAAAATTCAGTTATATAAACAACCCGATAGTTATTTAAACAAATATATATATAAAGTATATAAGCAAAATTAAACTTAAATGTAAGAAAAATTATAAATTAATAACCTCTATGAATTTAATACTATGTTTGAATTCTGATTATAGATAGCTTTAATAACAAACTTAATAACAATTGATTTTTAAAAAGAAGAAAGAAATCACATTTAGTGAAATTCTCATTGATAGAATATACCCATTATATATAAACAGAATAGTAAACAAACAAAAAGCAAAAGCATCTGGTAATATGAAAATTCTACATAAAAAAGGCAGATTTCTTTTCTTTCCTACTAATCCTGACTACTAGAAAAAACTTAGAAACATGAATAAAATGACTAACAAAATATGGCGGTGGCCATGATAATATCTGACATTACCAGGTATTTACCAACTCAAAATTTTAAGAACTCATTTTACTTTAGACTTAAATGTAAGATTTGAAACAAAGATTCTTCTAGAAGAAAACATAGGGGAAAACTTTCTTGTCATTGTGCAGGCAATGATTTTTTGTGTGTAACACTAAAAGCATAGGCAACAAGAGCAAAAATAAACATATGGGACTACATCAAAGTGAAATGGGAAGGCAGCCGAGTCCAGGGCTCCTGCTGCCTGTCATGGCTCAGCCAAAAAGCAGAGACAGAGACTGGATTATAGTGGTATAATTTATTAATATCAGAGGTCAGCAATCTGAGAAGGTGTCAGGTAAACACCTTCCCCTTGAGCTTTCACAAGCAAGTTTATATAAAGGAAACATGAGAATTTGGGAGAAGAAAATTCCCAAAGGGAGCATGAATGTGCCCTTTCTTTTGGGAGTCAGGGAAAGGGAAGCTGAATGAGAAGTCACACAGCTTCTTCTCAAGTTCACTACCTTGGTTCCAGTGTTATCTCTCTATTTGCATTAGCATTCCTCTCTTTCCCAGATAGCTATGGTTTATGGCCAGTGAAGCTATGTATTATCTGTTTAGGAAGGAGAGGTGTAATCCATTTGCTCTCAAGTGTCCTTGGTTAGGGGAAGATAAAGTCTTGTGATTTCCCAGGTAGCTGTTAAGTTGTTCAAATTGTTTGGCCTTGTTTAATTTCTTTTCTCAGTTTCCCCATTACGCTAGCCCAGGAATTTTCCTAGCTTTTTACTATCCTGTTTCAAAACTAAAAAGCTTCTGAAAAGAAAAAGAAATCATCAACAAAATGAAAAAGCAGCCCATAGAATGGACAAAAACATTTGCAGAGCATATATCTGATAAGGAATAAATATTCAAAATCTATAAGGAACTCATACAACTCAATAACAAAAAATTAACTAATTTAATTAATTATGTACAGAGGATCTGTATAGGTCCAAAAAAATATATCGGGTACAAGAAAAGATGATCAGCTTCACTAATCATTATGAAAACACAAAATTAAAACCAAAATTAGCTATCACCTCACATATGTTGGTTGGTTATTATCAAAAAGACAAGCAATATGTGTTATTGAGGATGTAGAGAAAAGGAAACTCTTGCTTGCTATGGTGGAAATGTTAATAACAGTACAGTAACTAGAGAAGATAGTATGCTGCTTTCACTAAAAATTAAAAATAGAACAACTATATGATTCAGCAATTCCATTTCTGGATTTTTATCCAAAAAGATATCACTATCTCAAGGAGGTATCTGTACTCATACTCATTGCAACATTATTTCCCATGGCCAAGACATGGAAATAGTGTGTCCATTGATAGATGAAAATATAAGAAAAATGTGATAGCCCTGGCCAGTTTTGGTCGGGCATTGTTCCACAAAGCAAAGGATCTCCAGTTCAATTCCTGGTCAGGTCACATTCAGTGGGTTGCGAGTTCGGTCCTAGTTGAGGAGTGTGTGAGATGTTTCTCTTTCTCTCTTTCTCCCTCCTCCCCTCCCTCAAAAAATAAATACATAAAACTCTGCTTATAAAGAGAAATGTGATATTTACATATGGATGTAGAATATTATTCAGCCATGAGAAAGAAAGAAATACTGTCATTTGTTACAACATTGATACATCTTGAAGGTATTGTTAAGTGAAATAAATCAGATAAAAAATACTGTATGATCTCACTAATATGTCAAATCTTTAAAAACTTGAACTCAGAATTAGTAGAATGGTGGTTACCAGAAACTGGGGGACAAGAGAGATGTTGATCGAAGGGTATAAACTTCTGGTTCTAAGATAAGTAAGCTATGTGGGTTTAATAAGCAGCTTGGTGACTATAGTTAACACTAATGTATTATATACATGAAAGTAGCTAAGAAAGTAAGTATTAAATATTCTCACCACATACACATGCTGTAATTACACACTGTAATTTTTGAAGTGATGGATGTGTTAGCTAACTCGATTGTGGTAATCATTTAACAATATATCTGGGTATCAAATGATCACATTCTAAACCTTAAACTTATACCTTACATGTCAATTGTATCTCGTATCCAGGGAAAATCATTTACCATTTAAGCATCTTTAAAAGTACATGAATTTAAATATGCCTTTAAACTATGATGAACTAGTGGAGATACAAGAATTTAGGTAATTTGTTCCAGGTTATCTAAAGCCAACCATCCTACCAAACAAACAAATGGATATGTTTTTAAAGTTTGAGGCAAAATGAACAACACTTACTCCAGAGACCACCCTCTAGGTAAATAACATATTTCACAGTGGCAATGGTCTGAGAATTTTAATGTATTTTCAAATTTATAAATCTTTCCTCTCTTTAAGGCATGGTGTGGAATAGCGGTGTGGTTAAGAATATTATTTACAGCCCTGGCTGCTGTAGCTCAGGGAATTGGGTGCAGGCCTGTGAATCAAAGCATCTTTGGCTCAATCCGTAGTTGTGCCTGGGTTGCAGGAAAAGCCCCCAGCAAGGGGCACATGAGATGCAACTGCACATTGATGTTTTTCTCCCTCTCTCCTTCCCTTCTTCTCTCTCAAAAAATAAATAAAAATCTTTAAAAATTTTTTTAAAAGAATATTATTTACAATAGTCCACAATAGTTGAAAACACATTTTGTTGAGCAAAATATCTGTGTCATAATCATTTTATTTTAAGAAGAAATAAAAACTATGCTAACTCATTAGTTTGCTGTAAAAATAAAATAATTATATGCATATCTCTTAAAATATTGCCTCATACATAAGCTCAAATAAATAATATATAATAATAAAAGACTGC
>PVKM010020210.1:0-23540 GCA_004027735.1 Carollia perspicillata | reverse complement strand
CAGGGTGTTTGACTATAAATTACAGGGGGGAAAAAAGCCAAACTGACTAAAATGATAAGGAAATTTGTTGGTTTACATAACTGGTAGTCTGAAGAAAGGGAAGCTGTAGGGTTGGTTGATGAATCTAGTGACTCCACCTTGTACCAGGTCCCCAGTTTCTCTGTCTTGACATCCACTCTTGGATTCTTCTTAACACCAATTTTCTTCTGTAGGATGGCCATCAGCAGGAAACCTTCTTCATTTATATCTAGCAAAGGTGAGAGAGTACCTTCACAAACAAGGAAAAAAGTGAAAACAAATGCCATCTCCCCCTTATGATCAGCCTAATTTTAGTCAGCTGCTTATTTCTGAAACAGTAGCTATTGGGGGTAGAGGTGAGAAGAGCAGGAATACTATTATGTAATTAATTCACCTTCCTGAACCCAGAACATTAGAATTATCTTGACTGATTTAGATGAATTAGAATTTACTCATGGAGCTGGGGCAATTCTCTGAACCATATTGCTTACTCTACAATGACAGAGGAACAGATCAAATTTTGGGGAGACAAATACAATGGGAACTGCAGGTAAATTCTCAATTTTCAGATGAGAAAATTGAAGCATGAGGAGGTAGGTTAAGTAATTTGCCCAAAATCATAACTGTATCTACATTCTAACAAATTAATTATCTCCTACTTGCATTTTTTGAGAGCTTATGATGTATAAAGAATTCCAAGATAAGGACAGGGTGAATAAAGGAAAGATTCCAACCCTCCTTCTCCCACTTACTAGCTATATGATTTCTTTGAAAATGGGAATAATGAAACCTACTTCCTGGAGCAGTAGCAAATATTCAAGTAGAAACCCCGCAGAACAGTGGCATCACTTGGGAACTTGGAAATGCAAACTCTCTGCCTCATCCCGGATCATTTAATCAGAAGCTCTGGGGGTGGAGCCAGCAATTTGTACTTACTTATAAAGCCCTCAGCCAATTCTGATGCTTGAGAACCACTAGTTTGACATATTGCCTAAGCTTTTATTTACAGTTACTGTTCTAAAGATAATGAGCACTTTGACTTCTCTAAGAGTTCACAATCGAGGGAGAAAGACAAAGTTCTGTATTAAGTTCTTTAATACAGGACCATACCCATTGCTAAACGCTCCAATACAGTTCAATGCAATTTGAAAACTTATAAGGGGTTGAATTTATTTGTAACAAAATAAATGTCAAAAGTCTTTATAAATTAGATAAGAAATGGAAGAGAGAGAAAATAGATATGAACTGCAAAGCAGCACAGAGAGTTAAACTTCTAATGATTACTACAAAGTTGTATCTAGAAAGTTAACTTAAAATATATAAACACACAAATAGATTCGAGACCTCATATGTTATGGGAATGGAATTCCAGCAAAAGTCAGAAGATGAAGATTTTATCCTTATGTTACATTTACCAGCTGGCTCTCAATGTCCTATTTCATAAAGAAGGAAAAAGATTGGTCTAGATCCCTGGATCTTAACCAGAGATAATTAAGATGGGGCCAGGACATGTATAGATTTAAGGATTGCAGAGGGGTTAAATTTACTCCTAGGTACTTTTTTTGTTGTTGTTGCTATAGTGAATGATATTTCTTTCTTAGTTTTTCTTTCTGATAGGTCGTTGCTGGTGTACACAAATGCCACCAATTTCTGATATTGACTTTGTATCCTGCTACTTTGCTGAATTCACTTACTAGGCTGAGTAGTTTTTTGGTGGAGTCTATAGGGTTTTCTATGTACACTATCATGTCTGAAAATAGGACAGTTTTCCTTCCTCCTTTCCAATTTGGTTGCCTTTTATTTCTTCTTGTCTAATTGCTGTGGCTAAAAATTTCAGTACTATGTTCAATAAAAGTGGCAAAAGCAGACACCCTTATGTTGTTCCAGATCTTAAGAAAAACACTTTTAGTTTTGCCTATTGAGTATGATGTTGGAAGAAGGTCTTTAATATATGGTCTTTATTGCGTTGTAGTATGCTCCCTCTATTCCCACTTTGCTCAATGTTTTTATGATAAATGGGTGTTAGATTTTATCAAATGCTTTTTCAATATCTGTTGATATAATCATGTGATTTTTGTCCTTCACCTTGTTTATGTGATGTGTTATGTTTATTGATCTGTGAATATTGAAACATCTTTTCATCCCTGGAATAAATCCCACTTGATCATAGTGTATGATCTTTTTAATGTATTACTGGATCCAGATTGCTAATATTGTGTTGAGGATTTTAGCATCTGTGTTCATCAGAGATATTGGCCTATAGTTTTATTTCTTTGTTGTATCTTTACCTGGTTTTGGAATTAGGGTAATACTGGCCTTGTAAAAAAAAAGAGTTTGGGAGTTTTTCTTCTTCTTGTACTCAGAAAACTATAGAACACTAAAGAAAGAAATTGAGGCAGATACAAATAAATGGAAGCATACACCTGTTCATGGATTGAAAGAATTAATATCATTAAAATGTCCATACTGTCCAAAGTAATCTATAGATGTAATGCAATTCATACTAAAAAACCAATGGTATATTTCACAGATGTAGAACAAATACTCAAAAAATTCATGTAGAACCAAAAATGATCCCAAATAGCCTCAGCAGTCTTGAGAATCAACACAAAGTTGGAGAGACCAAAATACCTGATATCAAACTATACTACAAGACCACTATAATCAAACCAGCCTGGTACTGGCACAAGAACAAACATAGATCAATGGAAAAAAACAGAGAGCCAGAAATGAATCCATGTATCTGACCAATTAATATTCGACAAAGACCTCGCTTGTGTGGCTCAGTGGATTGAGTGCTGGCCTGTGAACCTAAGGGTCACTGGTTTGATTCCCTTTCATGGCACATGTCTGGGTTGCAGGCTAGGTCCCCAGTTGGGTCACGCAATAGGCAATCACTCATTGATGTTTCTTTTCCTCTCTTTCTCCTCCCCTTCCCCTCTCTCTAAAAATAAATAAATAAAATCTTTAAAAATATTTGACAAAGGGGGCATGAGCATACAGTGGAGTAAAGATAGTCTCTTCAATAAATGGTGTTGGGAGAACTGGACTAATAATGTAAAAAATCAAACTAGACCACCAACATATACCATACACCAGAATAAACCCTAAATGGATAAAAGACTTAAGTATAAGTTGTAATATCATAAAAATCCTAGCAGACAATATAGGCAATAAAATTTCAGATATCTCATATAGTAATATTTTTGCCGATATATCTGCTAAGGCAAGGGAAATATATGAAAAAATAAACAAATGGGTCTACATCAAACCAAAAAGCTTCTGCATGGCTAAAAAAACCATCATCAAAATGCAAAGGAAATCCACCATATGGGAGAACATATTTGCCAATGATACATAGGACAAGGGTTTAATCTCCAAAATATATAAAGAACTCATATGACTCAACACCAGGAAGACAAATAATTCAATTTAAAAATGGGCAAAGAACTTGCATAGGTACTTCTCTAAGAAGGACATACAGATGGCCCATATACATGAAAAAATGCTCAACATCACCAGCCATCAGAGAAATGCAAATTAAAACCACAGTGGGGTATCACTTCACACCTGCCAAAAATGGCTATTGTTAATAAATCAACAAACAAGTGCTGGCAAGGATGTAGAGAAAAGAAAACCCTATTGCACTCTTGGTGGGAATTAAGACTAGTGCAGTCACTGTGGAAAACAGTATGGAATGTCCTCAAAAAATTAAAAATGAAACTACATTTTAACACAGTGGTTCCATGCTGGAAATATAAGTTAAGTGTCTCAAAACACCAATTCAAAAGAACCTATGCACACCTATGTTCACAGCAGTGTTTTTTACAATAGCCAAGAGTTGGAAACAGCTTAAGTGCCCATCAGTAGATAAGTGGTTTAAAAAACTGCAGTACGTTTACACAATGAAATACTACACAGCAGAAAAAAAGAAGAAATTCCTACCTTTTGTTACAGCATAGATGGAACTGGATAATATTATGCTAAGTGAAATAAGCCAGGCAATGAAAGACAAATACCATATGATCTCACTTATAAGAGGAATCTAATGAACAAAATAAACTAATGAGCAAAATAGAACCAGAGGCATAGAATCATGGAATAGACTGATAGTGGCAAGAGGGGAGAAGGGAGGTCAGGACTGTTTTAAAGAGAGTGAAGGGGTTAGTCTAGGAACATAGATGAAGGACTCATGGACATGGACAATGGTGTGGGATTGACTGTGGAAGTTGGCAGAGGGCCGGGTGGAGGGGACAAAGAGAGGAAAATTGGGACAGTTGTAACATCATAAAGAATAATAAATAATAATAATAAAACAAAATAAAATATAAGGCATAAAAAATAAGATTTCACAGGGGAATATGGGTATACCCTGTTTAAAGAGCTCTGGACTAAGTAGTCCCTAATCTGTAGATTACAGAATAATCAAATAAAAAGTTAATATGTTAAGGAAGCATGTGAATATTATTAAAAGTCTCTAAGCAAATCTCTGCTTTTTCTTTTTATTTACTTAATATCTCTGAATGTGTTCCAGGACCTGAACACCCAGTTAATCAAACGGAAACATCTGTCATATGTAGCAGCTAAAATATCACCTTTCTTGCATGGATCACAAAGTCCTTGGCAATCTCTTCTATACTAGACTAGTGAGTGTTGTTGTTTTCATTTTCCAGATGGATAATCAGAGGATAAAGGCCTTGTTCAGTGTCACACATTTCAGTCACCAAGCACGACACAATAGATGTCAGTCTTCTTGTCCCTTCAACAATAAAGAGCTTTCAGGCCCTTGCAGTGAAACAGAACTTTCAGTAAGATCACACTGGCTGGAAAGGCATCTGTACAGATGACATCCACAAATAGGAAAATCAACTTGAAGCTGAGTGTATAACCTTGCTGACTCTCAGCAACAGAGACAGAAGAAAAGTAAAGTTCTGGCAAAAAGGGTATGAAAGAAAATAAATTAAACATAGCTAATTATCAAGGGCTGTTTTAACACAGTAAGAAAGGGCAAAATTATTTTCCTTAGGTAGTAATTCTTATTTCTTGGTTCATTGACTGAGTCATTCATTCATTCATTTAATAAATGCTGATTGATTGTCTTTTACATGTCATCTCTGTACTGGAAATGTAATAATGACCAAAGAAGATAATAATAATATCAATAATAGCTAATATAATAGGTACCAATAATACAGTAATATATCATTGTTTCTTGAAAAAAATGTTAGAACTCAGTGTGAAATAATGAATTCTTTGGGGCTTCATCCATTAATTGTATAACCCAGGTAATCATTTTGAAATTCTCCAGTTTCTGGTCTAGCAGAAGAAGCTGTTGCTGGGTTTGCCCCTTGCTGGTGATACATCCATCAATAAGAAGCAGCTCATGCTCACTGCTCTTGGAAAGGCAACCAGAATGGAGAGCACTGTGATTTTTAGTATTACTAGAACCAGCTCTTCTAACTTTATTTCTTTGTTTCCTACTCACTCAAATACTGGGATATGTAAAATAGAACAAATGCCATCTTAATATTGTTTTAACACAAAACAATAGTGTTTTTTTCAATTGTGCTTGAAATGGAATAAAACACAAGCATATTTGAGATTGATTTTCAAATGGTAAATTCATTCATATATGACTTTTAAGAGTAAATGTTTGGGGGGCTTTAAAAGAAACTCTTATGCTTTTAAAATGTCAATTTATTCACACTGATGATGCTCTAAGACATTAGAAAATATTTTGAGAAAGAGAGTGGGAGAAGATTTTGTATGGTGGGGGGTGGGGAGTAAAGTGATGCAATATTTCTTAGTGTAATGGTATTTCACAATTTGTTTTTCAATCTGTTTGGACTTCCAAAAAGGAAGACTTTCATATGTCAACAAGCTCATGAACTTAAGCTTAAAATACTAGAAACAGAACCATAGAGTTCAGATATATACCATACATGTATTCATATTCTTTGCGGGGTGCTGGCTGGCATTAATGTTCAGTCTCCTGAGAAGTACACTTTTTTCTCTGCCAGATTTACTAGCTTGTTTCATCTGAACCCATGAGTTATAAACAATGCCTAATAAGAAAACTTTCTGTCTTCTCCAAGGTCAAAGATAGAACAAGCCGACAAAATTCAGTTTTCCTTACTGGACAGCGTTCATCATTCTTGTAGCCAGTGTGCTCACGAAGAATGCAAACCTCTTATATTTAGTACAAAGTTGCTGCAAAATTTCAGAGCTAGAATATAAACCTATGAAATTGGAAAGATGTAAAAATATTGCTATTATCCTCTTGCAGTCTCAGATTTAAAGTTTAAACTCTGTGCTCTTTGTTCAGAAAAAGTCAACGTTCTTGTAAAGAAGCAAGCAGATTCTTTCTTTCATGTTCTACCAGTCTGAGCACTTATGAGAATTTCTGCTGGTATTTAGCTGTTAACCTACTCATGTTTTCCAAGGCTTGGGGGTTTTTTGGTTTTGGGTTTTTTTTTTCCTCCTCTGCCAAGCATTTCTGATACAGTAAAGATGGCTCTGTGAAAATAGGTAAGTGAGGAGGGAAGAGAAAAATTAAAGTTCCAAAATGGCATTAAGAATAGCAGCAATAAAACATAATTGTCTAGAAATGATAGCCTTGAAGGCAGGTTGGTCAAATAAAGTGGAGACTTGGTTTTCTGTCAGGAGATGGGTGGAATTTGTCTCTATGGAGTGTCTATTAGGTAAACTTTAGCTAGTTAACTTTTCTGTGACTCTTGATTTTTAAAATAAGACTAAAGGAAAATGAACAAAAAATATTTTTAAAAATAAATTTTCCAATTAAATATAACTTGGCATAAATAGATTACATGGAAATAAAATGCAATTAAGTATTTTGTTGCCAGACTCAGAAGCAAGGCTTTGGAAGAGTCTTCATTATAATTACAGAATACTTCACTGCATATTCTTCCAATATTCTCATATTTTTCTCATCTTTATAATATCACTTTACCACATTTATCACAAACATGCTTATTTACTTCAAGTCATTGTCAACTTTTCCATATAGATAAAGAAATATTTTCCCATATAGCTGAGAGCCCACAGAGCCACAGCACTTTAAGTCCTATGCATTGAACACTTATTTGTAGAAAAAGAACAATACCACACTCGAACTGCTATGATGATATGGTGTATCACATCAGTAGCAAGTTTTATATAAAGGTTTGAGTGCAGATATGGTACTGAAAATAAAATCCCATCTACCCTAAAAGTCTTCTAGCCTCTGCAGACATTATTTGAAAATGAATGCTGAGTATAGTTTTTCCACATTTTTGAAAAACATTTTTCTTTTAATTACAGTTTACAATTTCCACGTTTTGATATCGTAAAAGTATGAACACACTTTGAAAAGAGTGCAACCCGTTATCAGGTAGTAACTCAAGCACAGGAAGAAATTTGACCAGACCAGTGATTTGTCAATGAGGCCTGAATCACAGCAGGTTGGTCTCTGGTGTATCCTCCTGGTCCAGAAAGTAGGAGGTGGTGGTCCAGTGAGCCAGAAATTGCCTGGAAGCATCAACATCCTGGCTGTTGCTCAGGGTAGATTGCATTTTTTGGCTTTTTCTCCTGAACCAAAAGTTCAAGTGTGAAAACCATGACTGAAGCCTCTTTTCGGCTGCAGCCAAGACACCCCCAGTTCAGCCAGAAGTTAGTTTGAGGGTGGAGTGCCCCAGCATTCCAGGAGTGGCACATGTCAGCAGGAGTTATGCCAGGGCTGTGTCCCAACTGCAGAGCTGGGCTTGCCACACATCCTTCAGTTCACTGATCCACTGGATTTGTGAGCGACTAGGCAGAGACGCTATTGACACTGAATCAAGATGTTGACCTAGGTGAGAGTTTATTATCTCAGCTTTGGGAGGCATGTATTGGGGAAGAGCCAGGCTGTTGCCTGTAGACTATAGACCTCCTCCACAGTATACCTGGAAGGTTCTCCTGTACCCTTTTGTTTGACCTTTTTTGGGAGTAAAGGGCTTATTCTCTCTCTGTACTTCTTTGGTATAACCAAACTCTTCTACAATAGTGTTCCCAGAGCTGACATTGCATTAGAAAGAAGGGAACACATCCCAACCTACCCTTCTAGTGTGACCTGTCCCTTTATAATGCTGGCATTTGATGTTCTCTTTCATAAAAATAATTTTAGAAATTACAGTGTAGACCATATTTATAGGGGAAAAATCAGAACAGCACAGAGTTATATAAACTGAAGGTAACCCACCTCGCCACCCTCACTCTCTAGAGGTAATTACTGGTAACATTTTTAGTGTGGTTTTCTGGACTTTTTAATAAATACGTGGAAATATACTCCTCTCCCTCTCAGGCTTGCCCTGTGCACTGGCTTCCTATGATCTCATAAGAAAGGAAAGTTTTCTCATGTAGTGTCTAGGACCTGAGCCATGTAGCAGAGGTGTTGTCACTGACACAAAGAACATCTGGTTTTCAAATATAAGTCATGGAGCCAAGACTCAGATACTTGTGTTTCAGTGCTTAGCAGAGTCCAGTATCAGATTGATTTTAACCAGCTAGTGGGGAGCATGTGAATGGATTTGTGATAAGCAATTCACCTGAAATGTCAATGATTTGAATGTAATGAAATTAAACTTTATAGTTCATCTTTGGCACTGCTTTTAGCACAAAAGACAATTAGGACATATGTACAAAATGGTAGCCTGATTAATTTTTATACACACAAACATATGTAGTGCTTTTCACACATCTTAATTGCTTGTCTGCTCTAAGGAATGTGTGACTGCATGTCATAAAAGTGTAGTGTCCCCTTACGTGTTAGTTCCATTTCATTAACAGGTAATATATCCCAAATACTGTTGAAAAGTGACTAACAGACATTTTGTGAGAAAGCTGAGGTTAAGACACTGCTCTCATAGAACACAATTATAAAGAATTACTGTTCACACAATACATGTATCTCTGTACAGAAATACTATGCGTTACTATTTTGAGTTAATGTCTGATTTTTATCCTTCTAGATTTTATCTTGTTTGCCCATATTAACCAGGAGGTTAGGGGAAAATACTGCCTGAAAATGAGGGAGGACAGCTTACAGAAGTAAACTGGAGTACTCAATAGCTTTTCTGAAGGCTAACGTGCATATGCATAGAATCATCTTGAAAGCCAACAGAAGAGAAGAAAGGGTGTTTTGAGTTCTGTAAGATGAAGAGCCTAAAGGAGCAGGAGTCCCAGAGAGTTTTTATCATAACCATAGAGGGGGTAAAATGGCTGGTTTTCCCACCACTATGAAAGAAGATAAAAGTTTCCCCAGTTTGAAAAAAGGGAGTGATTCAAAGAGATACCTGGTGAGTGTTTACATGTTGTCCGGGGCCTCAAGAGGTGACAGTAGAGACCCCATGATGGAGAATGTGAGTTTTGCCCCTATTCTCAGAGAATAGCCAGAGGAGACTCTAAGCCTTTCACATAAACGCCACATCCAGCAAGACAACAGAGCACAGAGGATGAGGGATGACCTGGGTTAGCTTAACTGAAAGGAGTCTCACCCCACAGAAGGCAGTCTCACCCCATTGATCCCACAGTTCTCAAGGGGAGCACCAGGTTGGCTGAGAGTAGACAGCAAACCCAAAGAAGCTGGGGTAGGATGAAGAGGATACAGAATGCCCAGGCCTAACATCCACAACATATGGACTGTGGCCATCAGCAGCGAAGGCCAGCAGGGCTCCAGGATAATTGAAGACCAAGGGCTCCATGCTCACCTGATGTCAGGATCATATTGATGCCCCACTCTCACCATCTCACTCCCAGAAGAGGGGATGGGAGAGGTCAGAGACAAAGTAATCTTATGTTAAGTGGAAGTTACTCAAAGGTAAGTGAGTTTCGAATTAGCAAAATACAGCTTTCCATTGGCAGCGGAACTAGGGCTCTTGAGCAAGGCCAAGGTCAGTGGTAGAGAAAAAAAGTTATATGGAGTGTGGGGAGGAATAAATTTTCCTCTACTCTTCTGGCTGGTCTAATAATTAGATCGACATGACATACATTAACAAGAGAAAATAACCACATTTTGAGCACACACATACATATAAGAACCCTATACACACAAGAAAGTTGGAGACAGAGAGATAAAATGAGGTATATAGGAAGTACATTCTGAGCTGATGATGTGGTCTTGGAGCTTCAGAGCAAAGAAAGGTCATTTGTAGGCCAATAAAGACAAGCAAATATTCAGTAATTAGTAGTTTGCCCTGCTGTAAAAGTCATTTTTGGTAAGAAGTCTTACTGTGACCAAGGCCCCAGATTAAATTCTTTAAGGAAGAGGTAACAAATTCTCATGAGTCCACAGGGTCTCCATTGCCTTCAGCTCCAAATAGTCCACATGACAGACTAACATGTCTTGGGGAGGCCTGTTCTGAATCCCTTAACTAGCATGCCTGAGTCTGCTTCTAAAATTTTCATACCCTATGTATAGATGCATACTTACATGTATGACTAAACAAAAATTTGTATCTATGTCTTTTTGCATAATATCATAGATCTTGGAGGCAAACAGACCTGACTTTGAATGTTGTCTTCTCCCCTTAATAGCTAGATGACATTGGGTAAATTTCTTGATCCTAGATTCTATTTTTGTAAACTAGGAATAATAATGTCTTATAGACTTGTTATGATGATTAAACAAAATATAGAGATTGTCCTAAGACCTGGCATATGGTAAGCCCTTAATAAATGTTTTTACCACAATTACTAAAATAACCACTGTGTGAATGAGAAAAGAAGGGGTTCTATGGGAAATAATCTCACAAGGTGATCTGATCATAAATTCCTATCTGGGCAGGTCCTGGTGGGTAGTCACTGCCCCAGGCCTATAGTTTCTTTAGTAAAAGGCTTATCTTTGCCCTTTGCTGTAAGCAAGGCCTGTCCTTGGTTTCTGTTCCTCTAAATTAACATGCCTTTGAAATACTCCCTTTCAGACCCCTCCTTCTAAAGTGTGAGAGCACGTAATCTTATCTACTTTGGAATGCTGTCCCTGCCTTGCTTTCTCCCACCTCCATGTAACCTTGCTTAGATTCTGTCCTTAATTTCAAATGTGTAAAAGAAGCTGCAAAGCTGTTATTCTTTTGAGTGTTTACCTGGCTCCCCAGCTATGTCATCAGTTTGGCCCAAATAGACTTTTATAAAAATTCTCTACAGGTTTGGACGTTTCTTCCATCAACAATTGTGTTTGCTCATTTTGACTGTGAGTCTGAACTAATGGTTGGCAGGATTGAATTACCTATTGTACACACAGAGCATAGTACATCCAACACTTTTTTACAATTATTTAAATTGTAATGATGAAAAATCTACAATATTTACCAATATTGTAAAACACTTAGAGGCTCTAGGGCCATTCATGCACAGATCTTTAATGACAGTATTTAAGGTGCACTCCCTTTTACGTTTTTTTTTTTAAATTTTCACCAATAACTTTATTTATTTATTGCCTGGTAGATTCCTTTTTAAAAATTTTTATTGTTGTTCAATTACAGTTGTCCCCATTTCCCTCCCATTACTCTCTCCTGCTCTATCCTCCCACTCCCCACCCACTAAGTTTGTTTGATTTTGAGAGTTTGCTCTCAGGGAGGGATGTGGGGCTCTAGATTTGGAAAAATGAGGTAAAATTCCTCTTAAGCCAAGACAGAAATCTAAATTGTAAATGAGGCAGGTCTGTTTCCCCAGCCCCACCCCCATGATTTAGGAGGCAGTGTGGTGGGTGGCCCAAAAGCTCCTCTGGGCCAAGCTCACTAAGCACGCCCTCTAAAGCACTCCTTTATATGTGGCTTCCTGAAGGCTCCTCTAGGAGACTCAGTCATGTCGTGCTTTTATTAACGCAGTGCCCTAACGCAGGGTGAGGCAGTGGTAGGTTTATAGTTAGTTGTCTGTATGGAAAATACAATGATTAATAAATAATAATACAAGAATAAACTCTGTTTCGTGTTTGTAATCCGATCTCTGCCTTGCTTTCTCCAACCTCTTTCTAATCTTCTTTACATTCCTTTCTTAATTTTGGTAGCTATATCTCCAGGGCTTCCTTCTGATCTGAGAGATTTCACCACACAAAGCATTCAAGATACCTCACCACACATCTGGCCTAAGCATTCTTACTGAGCGGGGAGGGTGGGCAATCCTAGTTCCACACATAAGGTTATCAAAGTGCAAAGGGGCTAATAGTCCCTGTTGTATTCTGGCAGAAAAGGCATAATGATGTCTTTGCTTGATCTCTGGATAGCCTCGAATAAAGCATCTAATTTCTGGACTCAGTTAACTTATCTTTAAAAGGGGAATCATGATATTGTGTCTCAAGGGGGTATTATATGATACACTGTTGAAGAACAAAACACTATGCAAATGATGTGATTATCATTAACCAGAACTAGTTTTATTCATATGGTGAATCAGTTTGTTTATTGTTTACTACAGCCATTCCTTACAGTAAAGTGAATTGTAGATAGTAGCATTTTCACTGTAGGCCTCTAGATTTTATTCAAGACAAATAGTTCATTGGGGTCTCTGAGTCTTTCTCCTAGATCCTGAAGAAAACCAACAACATTTCCCATTGGGTAGGAAGGTCAGAGACAAAGCATTGGCTGGATGAAAGAGGACATCTGCAAGTGGCCTGGTGTCAACTGAATAGGGCCTGCCCTCACATGCAGATCTTTTACTTCTCCTGGTGATATTGTAGAAAAGAAAGTTGTGTATAGATCAACACGTGGGAAGTACTTTACTAAACAGGACTGAGGTTGTTTTTGTTTTGTTTACAATTCTAAGGATAAATGTTCCTTGGCATGTATATGTTACTAGAGAACCCAGAAATTCCTGTATTCCTCAGAACTCATCTAGAAATGGTAGTGAATCTCATTCTCCATTCATACTTCACAAAAACATATGTTGTGTATACTTGTGGAGTAAATACATACAATGTTGCAAATTATCATTTTTAACTCCAAAGGCACCTCTGATCTCTATCTGACATTTGAAGCCACGGGGAAGAGTCTGTGGTGGTGGTTGTTTTGTTTTTTTGGGGTGGGTTTTTTTTCTTTTTCTTTTTGGCTATTACTTAAGTTTCCTCAAAGTCTGTGGAACTCCTGAGACTTAAAACATGCCCTGGGATGAATGCCAGCTTTATACTTCAGTCTGACTATGGAAAATCCCAGAGTAGATCTAGGAATATGTTGGTTTGGGACATGTGATTAGATCATCATCATTATCATCCTTTTAGCGTAGATCCCTCCCATCAACATTGCTCCTTTTTCACAGAGGGCTCTAGGGAAGGCCTTCATCACCACAACGCAGCCCTCACTGACTTCAGACCTGAGAGACAAGGAGACCTAAGAAGTCTGGGTGGAGTCCAGGCCTGCCAGGCTTCCCAGGGAACCCAGCAACGGGTTCTGGGTTATTTCAAGGGGCTTATTCAAGGGACAGACCATAGCCAAGGGTAGTCCTGGTAGGCCCTGGCCTTTCTTTCTTGACTTTGTTTTGTAAAGTAGATTACACAGCAGGTGGGGGCCCATGGCTATTCCTTTATGTATTCCATGGACTGTACTCTCAGAGCTTCTCCTTCCCTGAGGAAAAGGAGGTCTGAGATGATTCAAATTTGAACTCAGGGCCGGAAGCCATGTTTATTCTTTCTTGCATAGAAAGATGACATAAACTGTCATTATTCCTTCTTGATCTGATTAAGAGGAAATATATTTTATATCCTACTTTTCTCAATAAACTGCCTACAAAAAGAGCAGATTCATACTAGTGACTGCTACCCATCACACACTGATGTGTTTATACAATTACACTACTGAAATCTATCAGACACTTGCCCTTTCACTGACTTTTGTTTAGAATTCATGAAACATAAAAGAACTTTGGAAAACATTTTAAACTAAAAGATAAACTCATTTATTTATTTGACAACACAATTGACTATATTTATTGTTGAATTATATTCAATACCAATATACTCATTGAAATAGGCTAAAACAATCCATTCTGAATATTCTTTGATAAAATAGATATCTGAGGAACATGGCAGTGCAGGCAGACATGGCTTGCCTCCTCCCACAACAACATCAAAATCAAAATTACAACTAAAATATAGAACAATCATTACTCAGAACCATCAGAAATCAAGCTGAATAGAAGTCTGACAACTACAGAATTAAAGAATCCACATCCATCCAGACTGGCAGGAGGGGCTCAGATGCAGAACAGACTGATCCCATATCTACGTGTTGTGAATACATATTTGGGAAGGATATCTTGGAAGTGAGGAGTCTCAGCCCAACACCAGGCCCCCCAGACCAGGATTTCAGTGCCAGGAAGGTAAGTCCCCACAACTTTTGGCTGCAAAAACCAGTGGGATTGAATCAGTGAAAGAAACTGCTGGAGCCCTAAGCAGTTCCTCTTAAAGAACCCACATATGGACTCAACTACTCAGACTCACTCTTTCTGAGCTTGAGCCCTAGGGTAACAGAATGAAAAGTACCAGTGGCATACAGGGAGGAACTGAAGTTGCTGGCATCAAAGTGAGTAGAGGCTATTGTCCCTCTCCTGAACCTTCTGCCCACAGACTGGGCAAGCTGGTCCCCAATCTGAGACTCCATCAACCTGGCTAACATTGTTTGACCCACCTTAGAAATCCCCTGACACCCCACCCCGCCCAACTTAAGGGCCCACCCAAGCTGCTTTTCCACATGAATGGCTGGTCTTAGCTCATGCTTCACAACTTCCTAAATCATCTCAAATACACAACAGCTGGCCTCAGTGAGCCCCAGGGCTGGCCCTAGCAGCACCCGGCCTAGATTCACAGCTGGGTTTTGTCTAGGAACCCCCAGGGCCAGCAAAAGTAGCAGCCATCCCAGATTGTTAAGGCAGGGTAGCCCAGGGAAAAACACAGGTGTGGCCTGACCTTGCCCTGCATCACCCAAGAAACCCTCAAGCCTGTGCACCTAGCAAACAGCTACAGACCATGTCAGAACACCACCTGCAAAGCTGATCCTCCATGGAGGGCAGAGGGTGGTGGTCAGTGGTCACAGCCAGTCCTTGCAGCTGACTGGTCTGGGTAAATTCCTCCCATTGACCTGCCAACAGCAATCAAGGCTCAACTACAAGAGGAGGGTATACTCAACCCACAGGATACACCTCAAATACACAGCTTGGGTGATAGGGGAGGCTGTGCCACTGAACCCTATAGGACACCTACCAAATTAGGCCACACTACCAATACATGGAGTCAAAGCAGCTCTACCTAATACATAGAAACAAACACAGGGAGGCTGCCAAAATGAAGAGACAAAGAAACATGGCCCAAATGAAAGAACAGATCAAAACTCTAGAAAAAGAGTTAAATGAAATGGAGATAAGTAATCTATCAGATGCAGAGTTCAAAACACTGGTTATAACAATGCTAAAGTAACTCAGTGAGGACCTCAACAGCATAAAAAAAAATGCAGCCAGAAATGAAGTATACACTAATTAAAATAAGAAACAACTTACAGGGAAATAACAGTACAGTGGATGAAGCTGATAATCAAATCAATGATTTGGAACATAAGGAAGCAAAAAGTAACCAATCAGAACAACAAGAAGAAAAAAGAATCCCCCAAAATGAGGATAGTATAAGCAGCCTCAGGGACAACTTTAAGCCATCCAACATTCATAGGGGTACCAGGAGAAGAGAAAGAGGAAGAAATTAGAAATCTATTTGAAAAAATAATGAAAGAAAACTTCCCTAATTTGGTGATGGAAATAGACATGCAAGTCCCAAACAAGATAGATGCAAAGAAGCCCACATCAGGGTATATAAAAGCAGCAAGAAAAAAACAGGTAATTACCTACAGCAGAGGACCCATAAGACTGTCAGCTGATTTCTCAAAAGAAAGTTTGCAGGCTTGAAGGGTTTGGCAAGACATATTCAAAGTCATGAAAAGCAGGGCTTACAGCCAAGATTGCTCTACTCAGCAAAGTTATCATTTAGAATCAAGGGGCAGATAGAGCCCTTCCTAGGCAAGAAAAAACTAAAGGAGTTCATCATCACCAAACCATTATTACGTGAAATGTTAAAGGGACTTATTTAAGAACAAGAAGAAGAAGATCAAAGCTATGAACAATAAAATAGCAATAAATACATATTTATCAACAATTGAATCCAAAAATCAAACTACCCAAACAAGAAGAACAGAGACAGAATCATAGATATGGAGAGTGTTTTGATGGTTGCTAGATGGGAGGGAGGGGTGAGGGAACAGGTGAAGCAGTGAGGGGATTAACAAGTACAAACTGGTAGTTACAGACTAGTAATGAGAATGTAAAGTACAGTGTAGGAAATGGAACAGCCAAAGAACTTATACTCATGACCCACGGTCATGAACAATGATTGGGGGATTTCCTGAGGGAGTAGGGGGTGCTGAGTGGAGGGGGGCAAAGGGGAAAAAATCAGGACAACTCTAATAGAAAAATCAATAAAAATAATTAAAATAAAAACATATATGCCTGAGGCATATTATAAGGTATTATAGTCTAGGCCTACTTCTAGATGGATTTTTCAGTATGATGACAAGGTGTAAATCCTTTCATATGTAAAATGAGAAATGGACGCCCCAAAGTTAAGGATCTTGCCCAACGTCACTGAACACACGTTTGTACATGTCATGTGTGTTGATGTATGTTCCCAAAGCTGCTATGAGTTCTATGATCAAAGAGAGTACTATCTCTTTGTGACCTAATCTACTGTTTTCCAAATGTGTGGAGTATTAAACTAGGTGATCACCAAGTAAAAATGCCAGTGATTGCAGTGCTATTTATTGAGCTCTTCTGTGTTCAGAGCATGCTGCTAGATATTAGATGTTATAAAGGGCATATCAGAATCTGTTTCTGGTCCCAAGAGGATTTACAGTTTAATTTACAGAGACACAGAGACACACAGAGACATTTATGAGACATGTAAACCATAGGTATAGACACATGACATGGCCAAAATTAAAATGTCAAATGGATTGGATACTATGTATACTACCAGGTCCATTGGGCATGGGTGTTAGTGATGGTTTCACAGAGAAAATAGGACTTTACCTGTGCACTAAGATTGAGCTGAATTTGAGTACATAAAGAGGAGAGGGAAGGGCATCATATGCCTTGCAATAGCCTGTACAAAAATTACAAAGGCAGAGATCACATTAAATGAGGGGCATTCACTTAAGCACTTAAGGTCCTCTCAGCATAAACTTCTATTTTCACAAGCAGCAGTGGGTGTTTTTACAAGTATGTGTGCATGTGTGTACATACATGCACACGTGTGTCAGAACTCTTGACTTTAAATATTGGTGGGGGAAACAGCACCAAGACATTGTAACTCCCCAAATGCTCAACAGCTAGGAAAGTAAATGTCCTCTATCTGCTCTTGATTCTTATTGCTCTTGACTCTCACTCCAATCTGTCAACTCATTCAGGCTCTTTTATCCCCAGCATGTATCTCAGATTCTTCCGCTCTTCTTTATTTCCACTGCCCCAATATCAACCTTCATTATCTATTGTTGCATGTATGCTACAGGCATCTCCATTCTATTCTTGTCCTCTGCAATGCATTCTCCACACAGCAGTAACCTGACAATGCCACCCCCTGCTGAAAAACTTTCAATGGCTGCCATTTGTACTGAATATGGAACCCAAACTATGTGCAATAAGGCCTTCAAGGCTTCTGCAGGATGTGGCTTACTTACATCTCAGACCTCAGGTAATGTTACTCAGCCTCATGGGCTGTTCTTTGCACAAGCAAAGGTGCTTCTCTACTCAAGGTTTTTGACTTGTTGGGTGCCCTCTGCCTGAGATGTTCTTCTCCCTGCATTGTGCAACCTTCTCACTCTTCAAGCTTCAACTTATGTCACCTCCTTTAGGAGGCCTTCTAAATTATTTCCCTTTGCTATTCTGTAAGATGATGCCCTGTGAAATTTCCTTTCTAGCACTTATCAATTTTTGGAGAATTTCTGATACTAAATTTGATTCTTAACTTTTAAAAAATGGTACTAAATTCATATTTACTTCTTTATTTTGAAATTTTTTAATTGATTTGAGAGAGAGAAACATTGATTTGTTGTTCTATTTATTCATGCATTTCTTGATTGATTATCCTATGTTCCCTGACCAGGGACCAAACCTGCAACCTTAGCGTATCAGGACAACACTCTAACTAACTGAGCTACACAGCTGGAGCTGTTTCTTAACTTTTCAAATGTGTGTTTTCTCTACCAGTACATTAACTTCTATGATCAGAGGCCCATCTTGTTCATTATTCAGTCTCAAGGATGTAGTACTGAAGACTGCGGAGACTAAATATATTTATGAAAGGAAATAAGTGGAAAACCATAATAGCAAATAATTCTCATAAAATGCAGGTGCTTGAGTGAGCACATTCACACCTTGATTCTGTAAATTCATAACTACAATCATTTACAAAGCAGTTACTTTCTTTTAGCAGGTATCTCTAAAAGAAGTATTTATCTTATTATGTCAAGAGAATGACCATTTTCTCTTATGAGTAGAGCTCAGAGCTGCTTAGAGAGTTCAATAGGAGATTGGTCCATATAACTTTTTTTTTTTAGGTTTCCAAAATACCTTATTCTTTTCTTTTCTTTTCTTTTCTTTTTATTTAATTGCTGTTCAAGTACAGCTTTCTGTCTTTTACTCCCATCCCAGCCAAACCCCCAGCCCTCCCCACCTCCCCCCTTGTTATTGTCCACGTGTCCTTTATACTTGTTCCTGTAAACCCTTCCCCTGTTTCCCTGAAATTCCCTCCCCTCTCCCCTCTGGACACTGTCAGCCTGTTCTCTATTTCAGTGTATTTGGTTATATTTTGCTTGTTTGTTAGTATATAAATCTCTCATTAGCTTTATACCCATAAGGAAACAAATTTCTATCTCCAGAAAATATCGAATTACTGCATGTCAGGAGAGTTGATTTAAGTTAAAGAGCAAGTGTTATATTCTCTCTGCCCACTAACTGCTATACTACGTTCTCAAGTTGCTCTCTCTGAGGACAGAAGAAAGGGTTCCTGCCTGGCTATTTGCCATCACTCTTAATAGTTTTCTGGCCGACTAATGGATGTAGGCATCCTCGATTTGGATTTCCCTTTTCTTTCAGCTCTCTTTTCATGAAGAACATGAAATACTTGCCCAGGCGTTTTATAATCTTACCCAAAAATCTTGCTCAAAGTCACTGAACCAACACATTTGTGATGTATATTGCCAAAGCTGTGATTAGTTCTATGAGCTGGACAAAATACTACCTCTTTGTGACTTAATCAATAATTTAATCAAGTTCTACAATAATAACAACAAAATACAAACTTTCATTCACTGAGGGATTTTTTAAAATGTGCCTGGCATTGTGCTAAATCTTTTATAGGCATCATCGCTTTTAATTCTGCCTGTAAACACATGAAATAGTGATTATAATTTATATTTCACAGAGGAAGAAACAGAAGCTGAATGAAGCTAAGTAGCCCAAGTTATCACTGTTATAAAGTGAACGTGTGTTTCAAACTGAAGTTTATCTAACTTTGTAAGTGCTGAGGTCAATATGGATAATAATTTTTAAAAGTTAATAATAATGAGTCAGAATCAGGCACAGTTTTTAAAACATGAAATGATGTGTATACATACTTAATTTTTAAAATAATTCCATATGAGAATAATTTCACATCTTTTTTTTTTTAAGGCAAGCACATAAGTGTAGATCTAGTTATGAATAGTTCAGTATGTTAGATTCCATTTCTGGTCCACGCTACTCCTTTTGCTTTGCTGGGCTCTCATAATCTCTCACATTTTTCTGTTTCCTTATTTTGTTTGTTTGGTGGGCTTTCCCTCCTTTAAAAAAATTGAGTAGTCATGCTTCGCTGTAACCTTTGTGAGTCAGCTCAACCTCTCATTACTTCAGTCTCCTTTTCTGTTAGAAAAGCAAGAACTACGCTAATGCTGTGCATCATCTCACACCGACACAGGGTTGAGGCCGGATATAATTCTCCCAAAGAAGCAGAACAATGGGCAGCTGCTGGCAGAACAACTTCTAAAGACCCAGTCTGAGACTGTCTTGAAAATCTGCCTCAAACTGCCTCTAAATAATGATTACCCCACTGTACCAGGATTATCCCACTGACTAGCTACCCTTAATGCAAATACCTGCTATTGACTTTCAGCATAGATGTAATTTTTGCCATTAATATTTTATAAGACCAACAAAGTATCATTTGTACCTCAGGATAGCTGAATATTAATTGAGGGATAGGACATACAAAGACGTGATTCCCCTGGTCCTTGGTAAGCCCACATCACATTATTATCAAATACATCTCCAATTTTTAGAATAACTTAGTTATTAGAAAAGGTGATCGGACAAAATAGCAAAGGTGTGTTTTTTGTTTTAGTACTAACAAAAGACAAATCAGAACAGTTAATAAGTCTTTTCCCCCAGTTACCCAGCATTCAAAGCTACAACTGTGGCCACATTATAATTTTAGACCCCAAAGCAGTGTGGTGATTTGATGTATAATTTCCAACATGTTTTATCAATCCATTCTTCATTTAAAATATTGGAAATTATTTTTTTAAATACTAGAAACTATAAAAGATCAACATGTTACTCCCCTGCCAGGAAAAAGTAAAAGAAAGGGGGAAAAAAGGGGAAGAAAGAAATGAACAAGCTAACAAACACGAAAAAAGCCAGAGAGACTGGAATCTCAGTTTGGAGGAAACATATGGGATTGAAGCATCCGCCCGGAGCTCTGTAACCGTCGCACGTGACTCTTCCCCTCCGTGCGGAATCCTGGATGTCATCAGACTGGGCCAGGAGGCTCTGCGTGCAGGCCACTGTGTGACTGACCACAGGAGCTCTGGACATGGAGGGGATGCTGCCCTCCCCACATCCGGGGGGAGGGTCTTACTGGAAGACCAGAGCTCGGCTGATTTAGCCCGCCAGGGTCGCTGCCACCGCTGCGTTGGCCTGCACGTAGGCTGCAGCGTGACTCAGTGCTGACTCACCTCACAGCTTCTGCGCCCGCTCTGCTGCTGGTAGATTTTCCCGGTCAGCGACTCAGGCTCCAACTGACCTCGCAGACCGCTGCTCCCTGAGTCCCTTCCTGCACCCCAGACCAGTCCCACGGCTTTAAACAGAGGAGGGCAGATTTTACAACTTTTGAATCCCCACCAAGCAGGGAACTGACTAGCTTTGTTTTCTTTAACGTTAAGAGCTTTATAGTCCACTAATCAATTCTTTCATTAAAGGCTTGTTGGAACAAATCCTAACATCTCCTTTCACAATGACTTGGAGATGACCTCTACTCAGACTTTGCTTCTGTGTACCAAGCTCATGTCTTACTTTTGTCTCACATTTTGTAAGGTTATTTTTTCAATGTTTGATAACCATCCTTGGCACAAACCTATTGCGGTGATGCAAATCAGGTTGAAACTTGGCATCATGTGTGGGCCTTGACTGACTTCCTGTAAAAAACAGGGAACACTTCATAATGATCTTATTTGCTGTCTCAGTTGCTTGTAGATGTCATGCTCATTTTCAGTCTGTCACTACTCTTTGAAAAGCCCTGTAATAGATTTAGATTGTTAAAATCTGCATTCTTCAGCTGTCATGCTCATTTCTTCCTCTCTGGGGTTCCATATAGAGAGTAACAGTAAGGCAGTATTTCTGCAACAGTAGCTGTGGACCACCTGCTTGGAGAGTGCTGGGGATATTTGGTAAAAATCCACTTGGAACTATGGACTCAGAATATCCGGGGGTGAGTGGAGCCTGGAAAATGACTGAGCAGCCCATCAGGAATTCCTGCACACATAGGTTTGAAAACTACTAGCCAGAGTATGAGGGTGTGAGGCATTATTCTGTGAAGACTCTAGGAGAAATCCTTACAATTGAGAACCCTTTGTTCTAAAAATGATTTTGAAGTTCTGGTATCAGGCAATCATATTTCTAAAATTGGTTACATATAATGGTGTGTTTGCTTTATCTGTATTTTAATATAGATTTTTTTCTTTTTAATTAGAAATTTGGGTGTAAAATAAAATGAAGTACCTGTATATTTTTAAATTTTAGACTAGTATTTCTTAAACCTAACTTGGCATCTCAATTACCCACAGAGTCTTAAAACTCTCCTCTACTGAACCCCAGGTCTAAAGAAATATATCTCTGAGGGTGAATGCAAACAGCCACTATTCCCAAGTACAACAGAAACTTTACTAACTCTGGGGTAGCTGCCCTGTATTGTTCTGTTATGGCAGTTACTCATTTCTCAGTCTGCATTGTTTCCTTTGAAATCAGCATTGAAAAAATTAAAATTAAAAATGACCACATAAAATATCAACTTACTATTATATTGTTATATGTATTCGCTTTTTTAGAAAGCAAGTTAGAAATCACTGTATTCTAAAGAGTCTGGGGGAGGTGAGAGTGGGAGTGATTGGAAAATAATAGAGGGGTCTATTTTGAAGTTTTCCCTATTCTTCTTCCCTTGGGTTTTGTATTTGTTTATTCATTTTCTTTTCACGTCACTGAATGTTTTTCTACTTCATCTCTGTTAACGTTGTAGCAGAAAGCCTAGATCCAACACACACTTGACAGAAACATTTCCTTGCTGACTCTTCTTTACTGTATAAAGTCTCTCCAGAAAAAGTGCAGCCATTGTTAATGTAGTCAGAACAGTTTGTGGGACATTAATATAACCTGGCAGCCAAGGAGAGTGGACTGGAATGTGCATACATAAACAATGGTGACTTCACTGTACTGGTCAGTGGGGGCAGTAGACACTGTTGAGTGAGCTTGTGTACTGTGTGACCCTTGCTCTCAAAATAACTGAGCAAGTAGAGCAACAAATCTGCATAGAATTTTGCATTAAGCTTGAACATTCGTCTACAGAAACTGTTCAGATGATTCAGAAGGATTTCAGGGATGATGTGATGAGTACAGCACAAATAAAAGTGTGGCATAAATGCTTCAAGGATGGTTGAGAATCTGTTGAAAGTGACCCATGTTCTGGAAGGCCTGTGACAAGCAGAACACCTGAGAATGTTGAACATGTACAGGCTGCAATCAACAAAGATCTGTGAATGACAGTGAGAGAACTAGAAGCTGATCTGGGAATTCAAAAAGCTACTGTGTCCGAGATTCTGACACAGGATCTTGGCATGAGATGAGTCATGGCAAAATTCATCCCGCAGCTCCTGCTACCAGAGCAGAAGGAACATGGTGCTGCAGTTGCTAATGACTTGATTCAAACCACTACCAATGAACCAGATTTCCTTAAGAAGATCATAACCAGAGGTGAGTTGTGGGTCTACAGCTATGATCTGGAAATGAAGGTCCAGTCGTCCCAATGGAAGTCACCTGGTTCTCCATACCTGAAGAAGGCACAGCAAAGTTGCAGCAAGATCAAGATCATGTTTACTGTGTTTTGGGGAAGGTCTTGTCTATCACAAGTACAGCCCTCCAGGCCAAACAATTAACAAGGA
>PVKM010020209.1:0-23539 GCA_004027735.1 Carollia perspicillata | reverse complement strand
GGTTAATCTGACGTGCAGAATGAGCCCTCTCCAAAGGCTCTGCTGGGGCATCAGTGCTAAATTGTACCTGACATTTAATTCCAGCTTTGGGCACTTCCATGTGAAACTTGACTTCAGCGAGACATTGATCAGCCTGCAGCTCCTCATGAGCTTTGACACAATCAATTTTCCCCAGTGGATTGGGTGATCATTAGCTGACTTACAGAAAAGCCTGGGTCACGCACAGCTTTCTGCAGGCCTCGGAGCTGCACGCCGGGAGGAAATGACGAAAAATTGCTGCTGGCAAGTGACTGCCCCCATCCCTGCAGAACAGAACCAGCAAGATTCTACGCAGAGCAGACGTACCTTCAGGCTCATCACCTTGGAAATCTGGGGCTTCGAGAGGGTTAAGGAACTCATCTGGCTGAGTTAGGGAAAGGGGACAAAGTTGGAAGAGACTTTGTTCACTTGAGATGTCCTTTACAACCGTGTCTTACGGTCCCAAACGTCCTTGGCTTACTCTCCCCGTCTGTTTTATCTTGAATGTGTAGAGACGGAACGGAAACTAAAGCACTTGATTAATGTGACTCCATCTAACTAACTGAGGTTTTGGTCAGTGAATCAATAAGCACTTATTTGGTTCTGTGAAGGCAAAACAGATTTCTAAGCCACGAACTCCCATGCTTACATGCAGGACTGCCCTGCCCTGAGGCAGAATAGATGCGTTTCTGTAAGGTAGGACTCATAAGATACAAAAAGGCTTGCTTCTCCCAAAACATGAGCTTCATTCTCCGAAATGCTGTCAACATCCACTCCTGCCTCTATGCCCAGTGGTTGGCTGAGTACCTGCCACGCGATCAGCACGCATTAAAAAAATCATTGAGTGAATGAATAATTTGGCCATCATAATCCTAATATTGAGTTTTCCCTATGGTGAAAGTGTCACTAGAAGAGTTTCTGGAAAGTTCCTGTAAAAAACAAACACTAGCTCATTTGCATACCTCTATGTGTTAGCATATATATTTATATATAGCATAGCATATATTTAGTACTTATAGTTAGCATATATATATTAGCATATATAGCATATATATGCTAATTAGCATATATATTATAGTTAGCATAGCATATATTTAGTATTTCCAGAGTGACTGCACATTGCTGATTCGGGTATTTTGGAATGCGCGGTAAGACAGGTAAGCGTTAAGGTGAAGGGGCAGCCTTAGAGCAGTGCTGTCGGTGCCTCCGCAGACACAGGTACCATGTGCAGGAAGCTGAGAGGCACCAGGCTGCAGCATCTAGAGGAGCGTGAATGTCCTCCTCCCTCCCTGGACAAGTGGGGCTTTAAAATCACCCACTGCTCATGACTTGAAAGGCTATTAACTAGTGTTCCCTGAGCATGCTACCTAAAGCCACAGGTCCTTCGGCATCCTCACAGGAGAAGCAGCTCTCCATCGTTTGAGGAAAGGTCCATGGGTACTGAACTAAATGGGCTTTAAATTACCTCCTCAAGGAGAGCTGGCATCTCCGAAGGCAGAATCAATCTGCCACAACCTGGCAGATGGTACGAGACAGGCCAAGCTCAGCTCTAGCGGGCACTCAAGATTCAAGAGGGTGTGGAACATACCCGGCACTTGGTGGATATTCAGCAGTTTGCCGAGGGAATTAATTTCATTTCTTTAGGAATGTAAAATTTATTTTGTTACACATATAACTGATGTTCTCTTATGATATGTCTTAAGGCACATGTCAGAGGGAAAAGAGCTTTAAGTTTGAAATTAAAAGACAGAGATTTCAATCCTGGCTCTGCCCATCTTGGACATGGCTTTAACTTCTCTGGCGTCAGTTTCCTTGGCTATGAAGTGGGTGTGATGACTTTGCCACCTCGCTTGCCGAGTTTTCACGGGGATTAAGCAAGGTAATAAATATGAAAGCTCTGTGGAAAGCTGAAATTTACTCAATAAATGAAGTTTAACCTTTCATTCATACAGACATGATATAGTCCAATAGTACAAATAATTTGTCTTTGAACTTTAAATGGTATTGTTGGTACATAATTTTACATATACTGCTGAAAACCCTAATTAGCATAGTAAGCATGCTCCTTAAAGGTAAGGGGCCTACTAATAATTCAGACAGCTTTCTTTCTGATCCCTGTCATCCCATGCTCAGTATGACCTTGAGCAAGTCCCTTAGCATCTTCAAGGCTCAGTTCCTTCATCTCTTAAAATTGAGAACACCTGTCATGCTTGTCGCACAGACACTAGAGTCAATTCCGATGGTAAATAGGAATACACTTTGAAAAATATTAAGAACAATAAAAATGTAAGATATATGTTTTATTTTTCTTTCAAAAAATGCGAACCTTCCCTTGCTATGATCCAGTGGAAAAACCCCATTTCCTCCACTGATGGAAGAGTCTCCCCAGACACGGACTCTGGCTCTCAGATTGTCTGCCTGTGAATATAGCTCTCACGTTCACTTAGAAAGGATAGGAGGCATGATCATCAATAGAGAAAACATCCACTATAGGTATTGGCTGGGATTTATTAACAATGCTCAATGCAGTGGCAATGAAGTAATAGCCCTGGGCTTCCATGGTCATTCTTGGGTTACCACCCAAGCTCAATGTGTCCCTTAGAAAGGAACAAACTAACCAGCCGTGGGCCACTGTGTCCACCAGGACAGTAACACCAGCAACTGTAAAAAAAACAAAACAACTGCCAGTGGTTTCATACAACTAAGATTTATTTCGTACTGACGTCACACTCCAATACAGGTCAGATGGCTCTCTCTTAAGCATAACTCAGAGACCCAGGCTACCTCTCTTCTGTGGCCAGGCATTGGTCAATGATCAGTTGGGGGGGAAAGGGAATATGGAAAAGCCTATCAAATACTCACCATCTCAGCTCTGCAGTAACAAGCCTCACTTCTCATAATTCATAGGCTACACTAGCCACATGCCAACTACTGAAAGAGAAGTTGGGCAATGCCAAGGAGCACAGGGATGGCAGTGAACACTGAAGCTCTCCGTGGGACTCTGTGATTATGAGTCCTAGTCCTGGTTCAGCGAACTGCTTTCTGGTCCTGCAGTCATAACTGCAACGTTCACCCAAGTAGAAACACTCAGTGGTGCCGTTCTCAACGTAGACGGGACGGGATGGGATGGGAACCGATGGCATAGTCTGTGTAGACTGACATCTTACAAATGTCTGCATACCACCAGCATTTGCACAGTGTCTGGCTGATCACAAAAGAGCAGGTTGTGTCTGTTGACTATCTCAAAAAAATGGCAGAAGTGACTGTCTATGGAGGGTGTCTCTTTCAGCAAACACAGGCTTCAGTTGTGTGGTCCTCAGTAGATTAGGGTCCTGAAAGCATCACAGGATCGGGATGAGGTGGAGCAGGACCCTCCTTTCTTCTTGTGGCGTTAACATGCCTCCGTATCTAAGCAAGTGTAAACTACTTTCTTCTCTCCCAGGTTTTATGCTTTTTCTCCCCTCTCTCTTTCTGCTTTCTTCTTCAACTTCTGTTTTCTCCTTCATATTTTCCTCTTTGCTTTTCTTTCTCCCTCTCGGAACCAACTGGTATAAGGATTGCAGAAGATGTGACCAAGATCTGATGTGTGGTGAGTGTTGGGAAATGTGGGCAAACCTTAAGTGTGGTCAGTCATTAAAGAAAATGCCAGATCTGAAAGGGACTCTAAAAACTGTGGAACTCATGAACAAGTAGTAAAGTAGCAATTTTCTGCCCAATCATGATGACTTAAACCCTTTCCATTCACATTATTTCTTACAGATACTGCTCTTTTGTATAAGATTGTATATGCAAGAAAGTTAGCAAAAGAGTGGTACAGATCAGCCCTCTTCTGCCATGGATGTGAAAATGAGCCATAGAAGAGAAGGTGGGTTAGCCAAGGTCATATAGCATGTGAGTGAGTATGTAGCTGGCCAGGCTGGTCTGGAACTGCACTGCCCAATATGGTAGCCACTGGCCACATGTTGCTGTTGAGTACTTGAAGTGTGGCTCGTCCAAACTGAGATGTGCCATAGTATAAAGTACACAATGGATTTCAAAGACTAAATGTAGGGAAACAAAATATCTCAATATTTTTTATTGATTACATACTGAAATGTTATCCTTTTATTACATTAGGTTAAATAAAATATATTGTTAAAATTAACTTAACTTGTTTATTTTTTAATGTAGCTAATAGAAATTAAAAATACATTTGTGTCTTAAGATTTATTTCTATTGTACAGTGCTGAAGTAGAATACAGGCCTGTTGCCTCTAAAAAAGTTCTTTTATTTTAATGCCACAATACTACTTCCAATTGCTTTGCTTGTTTGTCCATTTAATGGTTTGCTTGATTATTTTTTGTGTCCCCCCTTCATCAGTGTAGTTTTTTCCTGGCAAAGACACCAGGGGCCTTTGAGCAGGAGCCCCATATTTTAATCTGCCCCTCACACCAAACCTTCTGCTAGACCCAGTGCCTGCTAACTCAGCGAGAACTCCTGTGCGCGTCAGGACCCAGCCAACGCCAGGGCTGTCCACCTGGCCTCAGGAAAACCTGGCCTCGTGGTTTGGGGAGTTTTTTGTTACTGAAACAGGAGAACAAGTGCTAGTCTAACGACCCGGTCTTCTTTTCCGTCACCACCTATTTTCTGTACCATCTTTTTATCGAGTTCCTCCTTGATAGGAACTGAAATAGGAAAGAGCTCCTAGGATTTGGGATCAGTGTCTTTTATTCCATTGTGAACTCAGAGGCAAGTATTAGGGGGAAATTTCCCTTCAAAGGAAGCTGAGGAGGAAGCAGAAGCGAGTGCAGCCTCCTGGGACTGTGGTCTTACTGTGTGCCCCTTTTCTTGGCCTCTTGCTCTCTTTTATGCTGGCCTCACCCTTCCAGCCTATTTTGTTCTCAGTGCTCACCGTACAGGTCAGGTGGTAGAACTGAAGAGTAACTACTAACACAGACTAAGTCAGAAGCTATCTTGTGTGTAAAGACAGACCCCTTGCCTGCTTTAGCCTATAGGACAGTCTTTCGTTCAGACAGATTCTGATTGGTGTACTGAATGCAAAAGACCTGAGGCTGTGCAGTGTTCTGATGGGGAAATACACTGACCTCGTACAACCAGCCCTGCAACATCACTGCCCTGTGACATATTCAAAAGTGTTTGATACAGCTCTGCAGTCAGAGAAAGTGAAAAGTCCGCCTTCTTAAGGAGATTACTTCTGTACACAGTGTCCTTGGGACGCTGGTCCAGTGAGAGATACCTGATCAGTCGTTAGCCGTTTTACTTTTATTAATTTCCATCTCACTGATCCTTGCTGTAATCCCTTAATAGGAGCTTCTCTGTTGTAAGGGCATGGATTAGAGATTAAGTTGCCACCAAGGGGTATCAGTGTCATTAATAAACTCTGCCCTTCTGAGTTTCTGCATTGTAGGTGTCTTTTGAATATCCCTATCAACTACCGTTGAGTGGTCCTTTTACTTTTGCAATAACTGCAAATGGAAGTGTTCTGATGCTTGCAAAGGAAACCTGGGTGTGTTGGCTGAGAAGGTATTTTCCCCTCCTTCAAGATTTCGCCAGTGGAAGAAGCATACACGTTGTTCACTGAGCAACCACAGTTGCCCTTGACCCAAGAAGTGAAGAACAGAGGTGACTCTGGAGAAAGCAAGAGAACCAGTCTCAACTTAGCTAATCAGAAGGATTTTATATTCTAAGGATAAACCTAAATCCTGCCCTCCCCAAAAGAGCAGAACAGACCCTTCCTAAATTGTCATCAAAGCCAGGCCATAAAAACAACAGCTGTCACCTGGGTCCCTACCCCGTACCGCCACCAGCTTCTGCATGCCATGTTGGGTGATCATCAGCCACAATCTGGCCCCAGCACATTCTCCTGAACATTCTGTCACATTACTCCCAAGTGCATCTGTTCAGGGGCATTAATGTCTCATTTTAACTCGAATCACTTTATCCCTGCTCTACTCTGAAAAAAAAAACAAAACAAAACAAGAAAGGAGGTACGGGATGGAGGGAGAAAAGGTGGGTTTGTAGCAGGATGCACATGTGATGTTAAGGTGTGATTAGCTCAGGATAGGAGAAGGAAGGAAGAAGGAATCATTGGCACTGAACCCTAGCAAGCCAATTTGCTGAATTATCAGACAAGGTCAGGTGTAAGTCTTGACTTTACAGAAAGTATAAAGCCAAGTGCAAATCAATCTTTCAGGTCGCTATTGAGAATTCAATTCTCTTGGCCCCTATATTAGTTTTATATTACTGTATAACAGATTACTCTAAAATTTAGAGTATTAAAAAAGTGAACATTCTTATTCTGCTGTTTCTTTGGGTCAGAAATCCAGGTCTGGCTTAGATGAATATGTTTGGCTTAAATTCTCCCATGAGGTTGCACTCACAGGCCAGGGCTGTGATTTCATCTGAAAGCTTGGTTCTAGGGACTCTGCTTTCATTCATGGTATTGTTAGCAGGGCACAATCCCTTCTACCAAGGATTCTGCTAGGCCCAGTGTCTGCTAACTCAGCAAGAGCCCCTGTTCAGGATGGGATGCAGCAAACGCCAAAATTGTCCACCTGTCCTCAGGAAGGCCTGGCCTTAGGAAGACCTGGTATGATTAGGTGGTTATTAAAACAGAAGAGCAATTAGTAGTCTAACTACTGAGTCTTCTCTCCAGTCCCAGCCTTCTTTCTATATGATTTTTATTTTGAAGTCTCTTCCCAGGGATGTCTCATAACATGGCAGCTGGCTATTCCTAGGGTGAGCCATGGGAACAACAGCCAAACAGTTTTCCCAAAATGGAAGCCATGGGCCTTTTTTCTAACCTAATCTTATAAGACTTTAAAAGGTTATAAAAGAAGATGTAACTTACAAGTATATTTCAACATTTCTGCTATATTCTATTCAACAGAAATAGATCAATTAGTCCAGGCCACATTCAAGGAGAGAATTACACAAGGACATGAATTCATACAAGGGATCGGTAAGATCATCTTGGAGGCTGTCTATTACATTCCATTTCATTGATTCATTCTAATGTAAAGATTTTAAGTTTTATGTGAATTTATAGAATACGTTTCTTAATGTTTTATAGATCAATAGGGGGTAAGATATTTTTTAAAATATTACCACGTGATGACTTCAGCAAAAACAATTTGGCTGGAAACAATTTTGTTGAAACAGAGTGGTTCAACAACAATTTGGTCAGAATAAATCCTAGCCACAGGAGAAATAGAAATGTAAAAGCAAGCAATAGTAGAACCTTCCCAGATTCTGAAAGGCAGATAAAAATTCCTAAATATGTCCCCACACTGGAACCCTGGGTTTCACAGTCTGTCTCGCTCCCCTGTTGTTCCTCCTGTTTATCCACACACAACTGTGGAACCACCCACTCCACCAGCTGCCGCAGCACCTAGTCCTCCTGCCACCACCTGGCCATGAGCCTCTCCACCCCAGCTTCCCATCTCTGCCCATCCTACCAGTCTGGATGAATGTTTCTTCTTTAACTCCTTGGTTTTCACACTTCTATACAGTTTTATTTTCTGGCAGTTCTGGGTATTTTTTTTTTTAATTTTGAATTTGTTGTTGTCCTTCTTTTGGTTGTGTGAGGAGGCAACGTGTATCTACCTATGCCTCCACCTTGGGTGAAAGTCTCAAAACCTCTGACTGACAAAACCTGTGGGGTTGAGGCAGCAGGAGATACTCCCAGCCTCACAGGAGAATTTGTTGGAGAAACCCACAAGGCCCTAGAACATACACAAAACCACCTATCTGGGAATCAGCACAAGAAGGGCTCAACTGCTCATGGGTAGCAGAAGAAGTAACTGAAAGCTGGCTGAGAGCTGAGCAAGTGAAATTGTTCTCTCTCAGACCCCTCCCCCCCACAACATAGCCATGTGGGTTGCCCCACCCTGGTGAATACCTCAGGCTCTGCCCCTTACTATGTAACAGGTGTGCTGAAACAAACAAACAAAAAATGTCCCAAATGAAAGAACAGATCAACCCTCCAGAAAAAATACAACTAAGCAATGAAGAGATAGCCAACCTATCAGATGCACAGTTCAAAACACTGGTAATCAGGATGCTCACAGAACTGGTTAAGCATGGTTGCAAAATGAAGGAAAAAGTGAAGGCTATGAAAAGGGAAATAAATGAAAATGTACAGGGAATCAATAGTGAAGGGGAGGAAACCAGGACTCAGATCAGTGGTTTTGAGCAGAAGGAAGAAATAAGCACTCATGCAGAATAGAATGAAGAAACAACAATTCAGAAAAATGAGGAGAGGCTTAGGAACCTCCAGGACAACTTTCAGCATTGCAACATCCAAATCATAAGCATGACAAAAAGAGAAGAGGAAGAGGAAGAAACTGAAAACTTATTTGAAAACATAATGAAGGAGAACCTCCCCAATCTGGCAAAGGAAATAGACTTCCAGGAAGTCCAGGAAGCCAGAGAGTCCCAAAGAAGTTGGACTCAAAGAAGCATACACCAAGGCACATCATAATTACATTACCCAAGATTAAAGAGAAGGAAAGAATCTTAAAGGCAGCAAAAGAAAGGAGACAGTTACCTACAAAGAAGTTCCCATTAGACTATCAGCTGATTTCTGAAAGGAAACCTTGCAGGCAAGAAGGGGCTGGAAAGAAGTACTCAAATTCATGAAAGGCAAGGACCTATATTCAAGATTACTCTATCCAGCAAAGCTATCATTTAGAATAGAAGGGCAGATAAAGTGCTCCCCAGATAAGGTCAAGTTAAAGGAGTTTATCATCACCCAGCCCTTATTATGTGAAATGTTAAAGGGATTTACCTAAGAAAAGAAGAAGATCAAAAATATGAACAGTAAAATGACAACAAACTCACAGTTATTAACAACCACACCTAAAATAAAAACAAAAGCAAACTAAGCAAACAACTAGAACAGGAACAGAACCACAGAAATGGAGATCACTTGGAGGATTATCAACAGGGGAGTTGGAGGAGGAGAGAGAGAGAAAAAGTACAGAGAATAAGTAGCATAAATGGTAGGTAGGGGGGAGGATAAGATAGACAGGGGGAGGGTAAGAATAGTACAGAAAATGTAGAAACCAAAGAACTCATATGTAGGACCCAAGGACATGAACTAAAGGAGGGGAATGCGGGTGGGAGGGGGTGTGCAGGGTGGAGGAGAGTGAGGGGGGGAAATAGGACAACTATAATAACAAAATCCATAAAATATATTTTTTAAAAAAGAAATTTCATCTGGCCAAATTACCATCAAATGAATCACCCTATCCCGTAGGGGTGGAAAAAAGTAACTCACTTGGGAGCAAGTGTGTTGTATTTCATATCAAGGCATCAGGGTAGATGACAAATGTTGGAAGACTGAGAGATTATGCTAAGTAACAAATTACCCAAAAACTTAGTGGCTTAATGCAACAACAATAATTTATCATCTTTCATGGTTTCTGTGAGTCAAGAATTTGAAAAGGACTCAGCTTAAAGTTTTTACCTAGGGCTTCTCATGCAATTGCTGTCAAATGTCAGCTAGGGCTGCAGTCATCTGGGGGCTTGACTGGGGCTGGAGCCACTTCCTAAGCGGCTTAATCACATGGTTGTCAAGTTAGTTCAAGCTGGGGGTGGGTACCTCGGAGTCTCTTCATGTGAATATATCCACAGAGCTGCTTGAGTGCATCACAGAGTATGGCAGAAGGCTTCCCGCAGAGTGAGAGATTCAGATACTTCGACACTAAGGTAGAAGCTGCAATGCCTTTTGTTTCTTGGCCTCAGGAGTTGTGGGCCTCCATTTCCACCACATTCTGTCAGTCACACAGAGGCAGTTCTGATCCAAAGTGGGAGGACACTACACAGAGTGTGAGTGTGAGTTCCAGGAGGCAGGTGTCATTGGGGGACACTCTAAAGGCTGTGGCTATCACATAAACAAAGAAGATGGCCCACACCCGACAAGTTTCTTATAAATCCTTCTCTCTGAGACCCTCTGTCTCATTACAGAGATGCATACTGCCCTCCTTGGTTTCCATGGAGCCTAAATCAGCATAACTTCAGGCTTTCAGGATGCATCCAAGATGGAAACTCAAGTGTAGTTTATTGTGAGAGCCTGTCTTATACAAAAGAACTGCCTGATGGAATATCAGGGACCTTAAGGAGAGCTTTTACCTAGTAGAACACCAATCCCACTCCTTGGTGAACAGAGCTTAAATTCCTCTAGAAACAGACAGAATGCTTTTGCGTATTTAAAGGGAAAAATCTTAAAGTGCATGTACCCCAGGGAGGAGTAACATACTGGACTAAATTTGCATCAAGGTGTGAATGATTGGTGACAGGTTTTTTTTTCCTGAGAAGAAACCTTCATATAGGTTGGGCAACAAATAGAAAATGGAAAGAGTCTACTGAAAAATATGGGAGAGGCTTCCAGGGAAGTGGAAGTCAAATTACTGACATCACTATTTTTCCAGGACCCATACTTATCCCACAGCAGTTCAAAAAGAGAATTACAGAAAGAAAGATATGGTAGCCAAAGAATAGTAATGGGTCCTAAAATAGAGTGCAGTTAGGAACTAGCAATTGGAAGAAATGTGACTTTTTTACAGACCATAACTTATTTTTGCCTTTTGCTAAATGGTCTCTCCATGCATGCTGCTCTGCTTCCTTAGACCTTTCACAGCTCTCCATGAGGAATTGTCCAGGAGAAGGACAGAGATAAAGGAGACAGCATGGAGCTCTGCAGAGATGCAGTCGTGAAGCCACACTTGGACCAGAAATAATTGACTGCTGCCACGCTTCCACTGGCCCTTTTCACCACCTGGAATAGTCCCAAATGGGCAGAACAAAAGTATACCAGCCTTGTCTTGTGTTCCCATAAATGACTAAGAGCTGAATGTGTAAAGAGTGTTTTTAGGTCAAATCCCATGAAAGTGAGCTTCAAGGAGCATAGTGGGGTGTCCAAACGCCTCTTCCAAGGCTCTGCAATCTGGTTGTACCAAATATTGCTTCAGATCGTTCCCAAATACCAGAAAACCATTCCAAGGCAATAGTCCCTGTTTGGATCAATTATGACTTAAGATATATAGCACTCAGACCATAATCTCCAAAAATGTGGATATTGTAATACCTAATTCCTTTGCTATGTCTCCCTTTTTCCTGCCAGAACCAACTATGCTACCACGTTCTTTCCTTCTGCTAGCAAAACTGCTTCCATCTCTTCTCTCCTTGGTAGCCATGGCCACAAGATATCATTTTTCTCGTTACCAGTGAGTGCTCTCATGGACCTACCACCTTGCTCATATACAACACCACACAACCAAATGTTTTACATTTTGGATTTGCAGGGGTGTCCAACCTGAGGCCCATAGGCCACATGTGTCCCAAGGCAACTATGAATGCAGCCCAATACAACATTATAAATTTACTTAAAACATTATGAGATTCTTCTGTGATTCTGTGTCACAATGTATTTTAATATGTGGCCCAAGACAACTCTTCTTCTTCCAATGAGGCCCAGAGCTGCCAAAAGGTTGGACACCCCTGATTTAGGGGGAAATCCATTTATACAATTAGGAATTCTACACATACCTCCTCAAAATATCTTCATTAGAGTGCTAGCCCAGACTGCTTTCCTCAGTAGAGGGAAGGAGACGCCATCTGGGAAATATTTGTCTCTGGCCAGAGACTTTGGAATATAGAACTTGACATGGGAACAGAATTCAAAATGATGTCCCCTTTGCCTTTTCCTTCAAACTATCCTTCAAAGAACTATGTTTGACTTTTTCACTGTTGTGTCGAGGTAAGTAATGAAAAATTTAACATATGATAAATGCTCAAAAAATATTTATGAAATGAACAAAGGTGGATGAATAATAAATAAGTCAATGCGTTGATGAAATGTCTTATGACTCTTTTCCTTGACTGTGAACTGCTTCCTCACAAATTCTATGGAAATCCTATTTCTGCAAACCCTAGAATCCAGCTCTACCCCCAAGATTCATCCAGAAATTCACGTTCTCTTCCATATTCCTACTAGCTGGCCTTGATTTCCAGGCACCCAGATACATCCCTTCTCCCTTCCCAGCCTCCTTCTTGTTCTTACCAACCCCCACAGATAAGAGAGACACTTTTTTTATCTCCAAGTACAGAGCAAAATTACCCATGTCCAAGAGAACTACAGTTCAGGGAAAATAAACACCTACTTGTTTTATTTCTCTGCTCAAAGAATGATTTCAATCATTCATATAGTCATGTATTAACTCATTTATTCTTTCACTAAATATTTGGGTGACTTTTCAGTTCTATTATCCATATTGATATGAAGTCATATCTACACAGAACCTCCAAGAATTGCAGTTTAGTAATCAAAATCTGGTTTTTAAAAAAGTGTATTCCTAGTGCTAAAATGCCAAGTTACTCCTAGTGCTGAATTCCACTTCAGTGATGATAATTACAGGAAAAACCAACATCACTGAGTCTCCACTATGTGCCAGGTTCTGTATTGGACACTCTCCATATGTCATAAAGAACCAGGGTTCTTTATGGAGCATGGGTGATGATGTCTTTGGATACTGTTTTATTATATTGGGTCTGTGTGCCTGAGAGCTTCTTCCGGTCCCCCACACTTCCAGAATGCCCTGGCTGTTGTGAAGCCAATAATTGAGTCACAGCTAATAGAAACAGCTATAACTACCGAGTCACAGATCTTACTTGTGTTTGCAGAATTGTGATCCCAGCAGAGTCAACATTGGTTTGGGATATTATTTAATATTAGAAAATTGGACCTGCATTACCCACCCCACCCCCAGCTTTACAAGAAACTGGATTTCAAGTTAGTCATAAGGTGACAACTGAGGGTGAACGTTAATGAAATCAAGATATAAACTCACTAAGTCTTCAGTTTATGAAACTTGGACCAAATGAGTTATGTCCATATCTCATTTTCTTTTCTCACTTGAGCCTCTGTGTCTTTTCTCTTCCACTCTGGTCCTCAGCCCCATCTCCAAATGTCAATGGCTGTTTTCACACTTGGATTTGGGCACAGTGAGCATAGCTCACCATCCAAAATCTTTCTAAGTTTGGAGACCTCCTTCTGAGCATCAGGAAAGTCAAGGTGGTTTGCCAGGTGTGAGTTCTCAGTGTGTGCAAAAATAATGTGCCAAATCACTTGGGAAAGAATATAAGATTTTCCAGTGTCCAGATGAGCCAATAAAATATGCTTTAAATTCCTGAAATATAAATTCACTACATTTTGTGAAAAGATTCTCTGTTATAACTGAACCCTGGCAGAAGGGCGAGCAACCTGAGGGGTCTTTCTCTTTTCTGACTTGAAACCCCTGGGGAAATGAGGTTTCACCTTTAAGCTGGTCTGGTTGTCAATGAAGTCAGTATAATTGGACTTCACATTTTAGATTCTGTGAAATTTCCTTTAATAATAAAATCCATGAAATCTGACCTTTTATGATCATAAAATTCCACACCATTTAGCAGCACCTGAAATGATGAGTGAACGTCTTGATTCATTTTAGCATAATAAGCATCTGATAAAACAGGACCCTAAGGGGCATCTCTCAGGTTTTATAATTAGCTTGAGCTGTCATCAATACATCATCTCTGTTGTCTTCCTGATTAATTATGATTGTTACGGCCATATGATTGTTATGGCCAAACCCACTGTGGGTAAAATGGTGAGAACAAAAGTATCTACCAAGTACTCCATTTGGATAGATGAACAGAACCAAAGGGGGCACATATATGTAAGAGACAGAAATAATTCGGCTTTCAACTGGAGCCCTCTAAACTGGTGTTACTTCACAACACCTATTTCCCATCACTCTTCCTTCCAAAAGCACAAAAAGCCAACCAGAAAAAGGATAAAAGAGTGATGTATCAGATGGTTGTATAATTATAGAGATGTTTGGTAAGACTAAATAAAAGTTTCCCCATTATTTCAGAGCTTCAAAATATTCTTACCTGTTTTTATCGCAACCAAGCTCTGACACATGAATATTTACAAAATTATAAGGCAGGTCTGTTGTAGGGGATTGAAGAACTGAAAGTATTCTCCAATTATTTATTATAGATCATTATCAATAATGTATCCTAACTCCTGAAATCCTCCTCTACTAAAGGAAATATTATATTTGGGTGATGATGATGACCCACTCAACCCCAATCACATTCTACTTCTTCGTGCCAATACTGATCACAGATACTAAAGCCACCTTCCTTTACTTCCTTCCTGCCTTCTGGCCTTCCTTCCTTCCTTCCTTTCTTCATATACATATAAAATCCTACAAGGAAGTTCATCCAAATATTGATAACAATTAACTATGAATAGTGAATAAGAAGCTATTTATTTTTAATATTTTCAAATTTTTTGTCTAGAATAATGTATCACTTTTCAAATAATGGGGACAGGGTAAAAAGCACAAAGGAGAAATAGATAGAAACAACACATGAAATTTAAGGAAAGATTTCCATCTGAGTTTTCTCCATCTACATGCTATAAGACTGGCTCCCTGGATTTCATCTACAGTGCTTTGTCTCCACACAGATGAAACTCTCCTTGTCTGCATGAGTTCTTTCCACTGCTCTTCACGGCCACGTGCTAACAGCAGGGATTCTGCCTCTGAGTTGCTACCGGACCCACATACTTCCTCAGTGAGGGCGAGCGTAGATAGCTGGAATGCTCTCTTCTCCATCCCTTACCAACAATGTATGCAACAAAACCCTGAATACAGGCTTCATCACTTGCATTTACTCAACTCCTACTGGCTCGGTGATACTAGTTTAGGAGGCTTGGCAGATTCCAATCTGGCAGGAGTATATTCCAGCTCTTGAAACCATAGAGGGAATAGGATACAAAATACATCTTCATTCCTCATCTTCAAGTCTTCAAGGGGAGCCTCTCAGGGTTAAACAGCTGCCACATTCCACCACTAATGTAGACACATGTAGTGGAAGGTAAAACGATTCTAATAATAAGAGTTCATATTTGAGCACAGTAAAAATTTTAAAGTGTTTTGAGATCTCCAGGGATGGAAATATGCAGCTATTAATAGCCCCCAATTAAAAGAAATAGGCTTTGGTGGATTTGAGACTTGGAACGTTCTTCCTAATGGCCATACCTACCAGCTAAATGAGATGGAGAGAAGGAAAGCAGCATACATAGATTCAGCAGTGCACTGGACTTCAAAACAACCTGTTCGGTGGACGAGCCCTTTTGACTTTGCTTTGAGGTGGCCCAGACACATCTATTCCAGAAGAGAATGGCCACTACTAACTTTATCTGAGGTAGACTAAGTTCCCTTAGGACTTGAGGAAGTGATAAGGATTACACAGAAGTCTTGCTGCACAGGGGCCGACCACTAAATGACATTTATTGGGAGGTCCTTGGATGTAAAATTATCTCCCCTTTGTTTGTGTCCTCGTCGGGCACATCGGAGTGGATAAGAATAGGTGAGATAGCCTCTCCACAATGTCTTCAATCTTTGATCTGATGTGCCCAATATGGGTTTTCAAAATTTCCCAAAATACTGACAGATCTTAGAAACTGCTGTAGGATAATAATTAACAAGCTACAAAAATGAAAACCAACTTTTAAACTAAAATGCCATATAATGTGCATCTTGGTCTGGCTCAAGAATTCTGGTCATTAGCCTGTGGACTACAGAAGGATTAAAGGCCTGCTGTTTATCCAATACCATGAGAAAAATCCCAATAAAATGAAAGTATATCTTTGGCGTGATTCAAATAAGATGTCCGGGTTTAATTAAACATCAAAAGTAAATCTCAAATTCAGAATAGTAACTTCAAATGTTGTATTTTAAAAAACATAAATGCTGCCTAAGACCAACCATTGGGGCCTCACAAGACAATACTACAAGGATCATATATCTGAAGGGAGGTGTACAGGACGAAAAACATAGAGAACAGGTCCCCGCTGGACCTCACCTTGTTTATGACCTCGTGTGGGTCACCTCACTTCAATCAGATTGTCTATGAACACCGAGGTCTACATGTTTATACACTAATAATTGTCTTCTCTTTCTAATGGGTGATTCAGGAGCAAATAAAATGGCCCTCTGGTCCCAAGTTCCACATTTTGATTGTATGGACATCCATTCCACTTTTGAAGGGAATGGCACAACGCAACACCTGGAAGGATGTAAAAATAGCTCTCTTACGATTGTTCAGAGTTTGAGTAAATGTAAACCTCTTATTTTTTAAAGTTCTATCATAACATTAAACCCTTCAATTTTGCCTTTAAAAAACTCTTTTCCTAATGGCTCCAGCTGTAAGTGTTTATTAGATCATCACAATGTGTGTCGACAGAAATAACTACTCTTTCTCCATAAAAGAAGCTCAGGAAAGAAGACCTCTCTGGAAATTGTGAAACTTCCAGAGAACAAGGCACCAACTACCCACTTCTGCAAATATTTGAGCTTTAGAATTTTATGCACAGAATTTGCCCCCAGCTATTTCTTTAAAATTGAAAGCTAACTCTCCATGGTAAAAAGAGAAAAGCCAACAGTAAGAGCAATTAGGGTTAATTCTGGCTCCAAGTGGATTTCTGGTCAACACCGATAAGTCAGCCCTCAACATTGCTCAGATTCCCGTATAAATTACGTAGACTTCCACTAGACAGATGACAATCGAATTCAGTTGGAAATTAAATTATTAACAGAAAGCTCCCTGTAAAACACTAACTGGATAACCTTTTATTTCTTATGCAAAAGCCAGGAGGACATCCGATAAGATCGTATCATAAGGAAAGACTTTGTAATTATTAGCATAGAGCACTCCAGATAACACTTTGCCAGGCAAATATAGATAATCTCCCCACTCCTATAAAAAATAACGTTTGAACTAACAATCAGCTCTGCACAAAAAGAAAGACGTCTCCAGTATTTATGAACACCTGTAAATTAGTACAGTGGCTGGTAAGAAAATAAGGAACTGGAGCATGGATGTGCAATTCCTGAAATCCATAATGTTTTGTAGGAAAACTCTATTTTTTGAAGTTGATCTTTGAACAATTTTGAGGAAAAGGATTTTTAAATGGTCCTGATTAGTATATCAGCTCCAGTCCAAAAATTGGGCTTGAGTAGGGCAGAGGTCAACATGAACTAGAATAAAGCCTGAAAACACATCATTAGATTATGTGAAATCACCACGTGAAACTAGAGGACCCATTATAGATTCTACACTATCCACTTCCGGTTAAAGAAATCAAAGACAGTCCTGTGAAAATGGTTAATATCAATGCCACACTGCAATGATAACTGTATTACTTATAGTTAATCAGCATGTGTTTGTGTATACATACCTTAATACTTTAAACCATTTCCGAGTGACACCAACTTCTTCCTAGTTACTGAGTTCAAAGGAAGTCGTGTTGGACTTACTGGTCTTCCTGATCTCCATCCATGATATCCAGAAAAATCATAGAATCTTGCCATTTATCCCTCTATGGTCACTCACATTGTCCTTCCCCTGTGCCAAATTTTCATCAGTCTCTATCTAAATTAACAACAGTACTCACTTTCTTCCCTGTCTTGATTACCACTGACAACAAATCTTCCTTAAATTCTTCCTTCGGTGCTGTTACTCCACTGCTTAAAAACATACAGAAGCTCTCAGTTAATACTTCTGAAGTGCAGTCTCCTCTACCAGCCATTCCAGACCCTTTATAATCAGTCTCACCCAATTTATCCAACCCTACTGCCCATGAGCCCCCAACATACTGCCTCCATTGGACACTTACAATAAACACGCCCTCTCCTTTCCAGACTCAGTGGCTTCATGGTTGACTTCTGTTTCAGTTGCCTCTCTTAATTAATTCAGTTTCTCAACTGCTTCAAATTTTATTAATTTAATTCAGTTCATTCCAATATCCATAGAGCCAGTCACTCAACTTGGTAAGGAAGATATTCCAGCTAAAAGAACCAGAGAGCTCAGGCTGGATGGGGTGGGCAGGCAGGACTGTTGAGGAGTTCCTACATGAAGCATAAGGTGACTGGATAAAAGGCTAAAAAAAAAAAGGTCAAATCACAATGCTCACTGGAGCACCAGCTGATAAACACATGCCAATGAGTTAAAGACTGTTTTAATCTTTTCATCCCTTAATTCTGCTTTTCACTTTGTAATTTTATATATATATATATATATATTTATATAATGTATAATTGTGGTTTTCATACACAATGGCTATTATTAACAGATTTTTGTTCTCTGCTCTCCCCATTTTGGTGGGGGAATGGCTCTCCTTTACCCTTCTCTCCCTATTTCTACCCAGATTATCTTGCTCACACTCAAAAAGCGCATGTTTATATTCATCTCCTTTTTTTAAATAAAGTGAGATAATAGTAAAAAAACATTTTTCCTACATCTTGTTTATTTCTCACACAACAATGTTTTATGGAAACTTTCCAAGGAAACCGATACAGTTTTAATTTATTCTCTTTTCATTTATTGCATACATATACCAGTATGTGAATATACAAGTTATATAATCATACCTATAAGGATCGCCATTTGTTTTGATTCCGTATTTTGCCCATACTAACATTACTGCAATAAATATCTTTTATTTTTATAAGATAGAATTTTGATGCTGAAATTGCTAGCTAAAGGAGTTTATGTACATTTATTTTTATTTTTAATGTAGTCATAATGTTTCCACCAGAAAAGACTATCTTTTTCCATGCATATTTTTCAGCAATTTCTTAGTAGAGCTCTTTTAAATTTTTGTCTTTCTGATGGTCTAAACTTAATATCTCATCATTATTTAATTTTGTATTTCGCTGACTACTAGTGAATTTGAGTGTGGTTTCATAAGCTTGTATCCATTTGGATTCGCTAATTATTAGAATTTTCAATTGTGAAAAGTAGAAACATACAAAAGTAAAAAAAAATTCTAGCCCTGTCTGGTGTAGCTCAGCGGATTGAGCGTGGGCCTGCGAACCAAATAACCACGGTTCAATTCCTAGTCAGGGCACATGCCTGGGTTGCAGGCCAGTTCCCAGCAGGGGATGCACGAGAGGCAACCATACATTGATATTTCTCTCCCTCTCTCCTTCCTTTCCCCTCTAAAGATAAATAAATATAATCTTTAAAAAAATTTTCTAGAACACACACCAATGTACCCATTCTCCAGACTTCATTAATACATTAACACTTTGCCTTATTTTCTGCAGATTTTTTAAATAAATAATGCAAATATGGTTGATGAATTTCCCCCATACACACATCTCACTATATCTCATTCCTTTCCCTTCCTTGTAGGAAACAACCAATAACCTAAAGCTGGGATGTATTCTTCTCAATGTTTTTATACTTCTACCAACAATGTAATGATTTGGATTTACATTTTTAATTTCAGTACTAGTCTGGACATTACACCTTCTATCACTATTCTTTTGATGGGTTCCCTCTGTTTTTAAGTCTGTATGTCTGTATTTGACATAACAAGATCTAAAGTTAATCCATATCTTTGTCCTCCAGAAAAATACAGGACCCTCGTGCCTTAAGCATGAGGCCTACACGTTTACTAATATCCCTGGCATTCTCATTCTTCTTCCCTTCCTTCCTTCTGATTCCCTTTCTGAAAGACGGTCTTCGGAAGCTTTCAGTGCAATGGATGAGTGGTCAATACTCTTGAATAGACTTTAGAATTCCAGGTTGATGGGATTTCCAGATTTTTTCCCTTAGCTCTTCATTCTATTGATTTCTTCATCTAATTTTTCTTTTAGGCAATTTCTTGGGTCTCTGGTTACATTTAACTGTTTCTTTTACTCTTTGTAATGCAGTTTTACTACAAGGGATGAATATATTTTTCTTGATTTTGCTCAAGTTTCATTGTGCTTCTTCAAACAGGTGTTCACATCTGGAATTTTTATTCTGAAAAAAATTATAGCTATTATTGTTTCCTGAATATTCCCCTAATCCTACTATTTCCTCTCTTTAGAACTCTTATTAAATATACATCATCCTTTTAATTCTGACCTCCATGTTTCTTAATCTCGTGTTCACATTTTCTGTCCTTTCCTGTACCTATGCTGCATTCTGGGCAATCTCCTCATCTCTTTTCTTCCAGGTACTAGCCTTATGCTCTCCCCTTTCACAGGTCTACAGCTATGTCTCCTATTCCCTGAAGTGTATTAAAACTTCAGCTTCTACTTTCTTGGACCTATATCTGAGTCCAATAACCCTCCATACTTCCACTAAGTCATTCATGTCGATATACTTCAGATGCTCAGACAGGATGGACCAGGATGGTACAAGCCTTCATGTCAGGTAGAGGGTTTATTTGTCTTAAACTTATAATACTTTTACTGGGTAAAGCATTCTGGGTTTATATTTTTCTTCCTCAGAATTCTGAGGAGTTTCACATGGAGAGAAGACTAAATGTGGATAATATAGATTGTCATCAAATATCGGCAGAGATTTCTTATAGAAGAATAATTAAATGTTCCATGTCACCTTGCAATGTGGAACTAGGGCTGCTAGACGTCTGCTAAAAGGAAAAGGCTGTGGTTCACAGAGGGGAGAATCTTCGAATATTCAGAACTGCCATAGATGGCGTAGACACTCTCAAGAAGCAGCAAGATCCCGACCCCTAGAGAGATTTTCGTGTTCAAAGAGGACAGCTGAAGCAGACAAACATTTGGCAGGCAGGGGTGTTGTAGATGGGCTTCAAGCATCATCTCATCACTGAAATAATTGGGCTTTTAGTTTTCTTCCAAAACCGAGAGCCTCTAATTCTTTTACATGACTGAGATATAATTCCATAGGGTTTGCTATGTACCAACAGTTGTTCGGTGTATATTGAGTAGGTGGAGATTTCTGTATTATTCGGTTCCCAAAATTTCAGTGCCTGGTAACGACAAACATGCATTTATTCATTCACACTATGTGAGGGTTGCAGTTGGGCTGCGGCTCTGCCAGGCTATACTGAGAACAGCTCAGCTTACACCTAAGTGTCTTCTCCTGCTGGGATCCAGGCTGAACAATCAGCTAGGACTCGCTATTCTCAAAGTGGAGGGCGGAAGCTCCAAGCGGGCTGGGAGAACAGAGCTAAGCCATACAACTACATTTAAACTTTTGCTTAAATGTGGCTTGTGTCATCTGCTTATATTCCATTGGCCAAAGCAAGTCATGTAGCCAATCCCAAAGTCAATGGAAGAGGGAAATAAACACCTCCTACAGGAAAGCTTAACAAGGGCAGGAAAGAGCCCGTGGTGTGTTAAAAGCAGCTCATAGAGCTTGCAGCAGCCAATTTTTTAATTTCAGGAATTTGTCCAACTGGTCCTTAAAACATCAGTATCTTGAAATCAGCCATAATGGAAATATTTACAACATGGAAGTTGGAAAGTTCTACAAGTCAGACCTCTCCCACCCAAAGCCAGTTGCTAAACGTTTACCAGCCCACCACTAGAGGGAACCAACAGTTGTAAACAAAACTGTCTACCACTGTTGCCTTGGCAACCAGGGCCTCTAGGAGCCCAACAGTAGCAATAAATGAATAACACCTAAAAATCCTCCCAGGTTATGTCTCTTCTCTGCACCAAGAGGTCATAGTGCTGGTTTTTGTACCTCACAGGGAAGAATCAGTGTCATTTAGACCCTCCTGAATCACCTTCTGGCACAGCAAGCTGAAGCAAAACCAAGAAGGTAAAAACCCCTTCACCCTCCCCTCTCTTTAATGAGCTCAGTTCAGGGTCTTCTGTTTCCTTGGCAACATACCTGACACTAAAACTACTTCCAGTTCCCACTTTTCTCAGCTGCTTTGAGAGTTTCCAGTAAAATACTTCCACGTATTTCTGCTCTCTTGGCACGCTCTACTGCTGTCACCCCACATGAGCGCTCGGGATGGTTTCCAGGCTGGGCCCCCCACTTCAGCACACAGCCCTCCCTTACGCCGGGCTCTAATTGAGTCCAACACTTTCTTTCCTGCAGTGTGGGCTGGATAGTGCTAAGTGCTGTCACTTAAGGAACCCCAGGTGCAAAGGCTGGGCCTCCCCCAACCCCACACTGTCATCTGTCCACCTCCCACACTCTCCAATTGACCTACACTGTCAAGATTTCCTAAGCCAGTGTCTGAAGTCAGAGGTATTTTTGGATTTCCCCTGGAGACTATCCCATCTTAGGTATGATGAAAGGATTAAGGAGAAACCAACTTGAAAGGATACCAATAGGTTTCGGCAGAACAGCCCCTGGAAAACACCAAGGCTATGTTTCTCACAAAATCCATAGCCATCGGCTCCCTTTGTCCTTCTATTTCTCCCAATTTCCCTCTCTCAGCCTCCATCCCCCCTCCCCACCCCCCCACCCCCCGGAGGGCTGGTTCCAATTGCAGGGCCATTCCTGCAACAATCTCTGGCAACTGGAGTGAAAGGTGCCGACAAAGAGGCTCCCTCCACAGCTCCCTTTTCACAAGAAGCATGTATCCAATTAAAGGATTTTAATTAAAATGCTCTCTGTAGCATCCTGTTTCTACTCACTGTTATAAATTAAACTTGACATTCTCTGATTTAACAGGTGGGTGAGATTATTCTGAAAGCTGCCAGATGAGAGGAAGTAGAAGTTAGGCTGAAGGAAGCTGTGTGTGTGTGTGTGTGTTCGTTTGTGTGCACATATGCACTGGTACCTGTGCAAGTGCACAATTACGTGTGCCTGTGTCTGTCTTTAACCTGGTTTTGAATTGTCCGATTTTAAATGTAAAAGGGGTGATACAGCAAGTGGCCAAGAGAAGCGGAAACTGAATCTAAAAAATGAGAATCTCATGCAACATCCTTAAAGTCTCCGTCAGCACTGCCCATTTGCACATTTCCCACTGGTGATACGCCTTTCCTAAGCATCAGCTCAGAAAGATCTGCAGCCCCCACTTGCTGTTCCCCATACACGATGTTTCAATCTACATGACTTCCTTATGCAAGGAAGAGTCCGGTGTGGACCATCACAGGTTTTTCCTCCTCCCTGCTCCATAGTCAGTCCTCAAATGCCCCAAGCGTTCTTACAGACTGTACATCACACCTTTGCTGTCAGTTAGTTGGACCCTTTGCTCAAGGTCCCCCTTTGTTCCAGCCAAAGTAGTGTACTCACAGACCTTACACATGAAGTGAAATATCGAAACGCCATGCTGTTGCCCGAGTCCTCTTCCCTGCCTACACCTCTTCTCCCCAAATCCACCTTTCCTTCCAGATTTTTCTCCTGTTTTTCCTTCTCCATGAACCTCTTCCCGACTGTTCCAGTGCATTCTTTCTGTTTTAAATATCTGTCTATTTTAAATATTCTTTCCTTTATTCGATAGGACCAGGCAGTATTACACATGCTGAAGTTAATGCAGTGAACAATAGAATAAACAAATACAAAATTTGTTCAGTGGTGGATATGTGCTGGGTAGGGAGAAAAATAAAACAAATTGAGTGGTCAAGAGTGTTCTTCTCTAATTCTTTAGTCATTATTTAAAGTTTTATACGTTTAGATTCCATTTCTCTATTTGGATTGTGATTTCCTTGAGGAATGGAATCATGTCTAATTCCTAGGGGTAGTA
>PVKM010020208.1:0-23540 GCA_004027735.1 Carollia perspicillata | reverse complement strand
GCCTGGCAGTTCTGCTGCCTCCAGGACCCTGGACAGAGAGGACTTCACACTGCCCTGCAAGTGAGACAGAGACCAGATGAGGCAGGACCTTGGCTGGCCTACTAAGTTGACTGGGAGTTTTGCTAAAACCAAAATCAAATTACCCTACTCCTTGCTTTTACAAAGCTTAAGTTGCCACCAAGCAGAGCACACATGCTGTGCTGCGTGGTTTTCTTGTGCTGGTCCCTTCTCCTTGGCCACCTGGCTTTCCCCAGAACCTCCAACATCGACTCTAAACCCAGCCACCTCTGTGACGTTTCTCCAGGTTCCTGCAGCTGAACATGGCATTGCCTTCTTTGAGCCCTCACAGCACCGAGTGCCCCCGAGGATGTCTCTTTTCTGTACTTAGTATTTACGTCTGATTCATCGTTTCTCCACAGAGACCTGTGCATAGGAGGTTTGCGGAGTGAAGACTCTGCTTAATGCCTGGTAATGGTTGAATTGTGTTTCCCACACTCAGACACAAAAGATAGGTTCAAGCCCTAACCCCTGGTACTGGTGCTTGTAACTGTGGCCTTATTTGGAAAAAGGGCCTTTGCAGATGTAACCAAGTAAGACGAGGCCATAGTGGAATAGGGTGTCCTTATAAGAAGAGAAGAAACACAACTACCAGAGGGAGGGTGGTGTGAAATGAAGACAGGGAGGAAAGCCAGCCACAGGAAGACAGAGGCGGAGATCGGTGTTAGGTCACCACAGACCAGGGAATGACGGGTCTACCAGAAGCTGGAGAGGCAAGGAAGGATCCTCTGGCCTCCAGAAATGTGAGACAATAAACTTCTGTTGTTTCCAAGCTCTCAGTTCATAGTACTCTGTTATAGGAGCCCCAGGAAATGCAGACAGTGCCCTTACTCCTCTCCTCCTCGTCCTCTGTCTCTGTTGTGCCGCAGTCCTGTGTCTGGGGCCTGACAGCCACACCTAGGCCTTGTCCCTCCCACTGGGTCCCTCCCTGACTCACCTGTACTCCCAGCTGCCACTGCCTCTTTGCCTTCGTCAAGGCCCTGCTCAGGGACAGCTGGCCTGTCTTCTATGCTGCCCTTTGCTCTTGTGTTAGTGTGCTCTTGCTTGGGTCATAGATTTGAATTTTAAACTAGGCCTTCTGAAGACTTAACATGTTCCCTCCCAGGAGTGAGCCTAAAGGCGGGACCATCACAGTGTCACAGAATGGCAGGGCTGGAAGAGACGGCAGGACTGAGGCTCAGCACGTATGTATGGAGCCTCTACTCTGTGCCAGGCGCTGGGCTAGGTGTGAGAAGTACAACGGTGGCTAAAGAAAAAATAATAATGAAACCTTCCCTTGTGGCTCTCCTGCTCTGGAGAGGAAGGTGGGTACTAGCTAGTACTCAAAGAAGCACCTAGCTAGAAGCAAAATCACAACTAAATACCTGATCAATATTTATGAAGGGGAGATACATGGTGACAGGAAATCCGAATGAAAACTGAGACATGAGGCAGTTTTGTGGGTGAGAGGTTGTGGGTGGGGAGGGGACCTTGGACCCCTCTGCAGTCACACCTCTGTTTTCATGGATGGGAACTGCACCCTGACCAGGCGTTGGGCTCTCTGTGTGCAAAGGGAAGAAATGACCTCATCAAAGCTGTGGAAATGCCAAAGAGAAGGAAACTGTGCTGCTTAAAAGTTTTCTTAGGCCTTTATTCACCCACTTATTCATGCATTCAACAAACATTTATGGAGTGATTTCTATGTACCAAGCGCTGGCTACGTGCTCTAGACACCCATTGAAGTCCCTTCTGTTGAAGAACATACAGTCTAGCCAAGAAGATAAACATGAGAACGAGCTGCTCTACTCTAGTGTGACGATGGTATACAAACAGAAGTGGGTTCACCCTGCTTGCCTGTCTCAGTGTACTCCCATGGAGAGAGGGAAATGCAGGCTTGGCCTTGAGATTGAGGCCGGTCGCTCCGTGGAGAAGTGGGGTGGGGTGGGGTGCACAGGGAGGGCAGTCCAGCAGAGGGAGCACCGCAGCAGAGACTGGGGGCGGGAAGGCTCTCCACAGGTCCCGGGTGTGCCCAAGATGCAGGGTGGAGAGTGTTGGGGTTCCAGGCCGGGGGAGACTCAGTCTCCACTGTCCCTGTGAATCCCTTTCCTGGGGTGACATGGGTGAGATCGGCTGTCACTTCCCACTGTCAAATTCAACCAGTTTTCAAGGCTGTAGAACTATTTTTGGCTAAATGCTGTCTTTTGCTTAAACAAGCCAAACTTGCCCTAGCCGGTGTGACTCGGTTGGTTGAGTGTGGTCTCATAAACCAAAAGGTGGCTGGTTCGATTCCCCATCAGGGCACCTACATAGATTGTGTGTTCAGCCCCTGTTGAGGGTGCATGTGAGAGGCAACTGATCAATGTTTCTCTCTCACATTGATGTTTCCCCCACTCTCTCTCTCCCTCCCTTCCCCGCTCTCTAAAGTCAATAAGCATGCCTTTGGGTGAGGATAAAAATGAAAAAATAAAATAAATAAGCAAGACAAACTTAAGGCATCACAGGGTGGGACCCACACCTATCTTTCTCCTTTGGCCCCACAACCTAAGATGTTATAGAAAAAAAAATGCCATGGACTGTTAAGTAAGACCCGGGCTCAGAGCTTGCCTCGGCCATTTACCTGCTCGTAGGTTATAAGTCATTTAATCTCTCTAAGCCTCAGTTTCCTCATCTGTACAATGGGGATACCCAGAAAAGTGCCAAGCACATAATAGGCACTCAAGAAAATTTCTCCGTGAGATCTGGTTATTGAGGCCACTAGTTACGGGCCAAAGGCAGAAGTCACGGTTGCTGCCAGGTGCAGGCCGAAGAAGAACAATTTCCCTTTCTTCTAGTTCGTGTCTTTAGAATGATCCAATTCAGTGTCTTTCCCGTGAGATCCCTGTACGTGAACTTGGCTGAGTCCTTGATTGGCACAAAACCTCAATTTTCACTTTTAACTGGTGTCTTCCCTCCCCCTCGAACATTGGAGCTCTCAAAATGTTCTTTGTTTCTGTAGCAAAGTGTGTGTGCGTGTTGGCAGGAGGGGTACAAAGAGGCAAGGTGTATTTTTAGAACTATAGCAGAGCTGGCAGAAACTGAAAATAAGGTTTTCAAGTTCGTGGTTTATGCTTAGAGGAGATGTAGGGGGGAAAGGCTCAGCGGCCGCCGGTGTGTCCTGTTCAATATCTAGGAAGCTTTCTGTGACATGCCTTCCGGCATTCTGATTAAAAAGCTGCCCTGCCCATTCCCTGCCAGCCTCCCTTCCTTTCCCCTCCCCCAGCGGGGGCCTGCATTTCCCAGGTGGGTGGCAGTGCTAGGGAGGGAGGGGGAGTTTTTTGCGCAAGCCTCATGCCTGAATGAGAAACCTGCTTTCTTGGGTTAGCGGGGCCCAACGGTCAGGGCAGATTAATCCCAAGTGGCAGTCGGTGCACAATTAACATGGTTGCCTCTTATTTTAATTAAGAAGGGCCAGGGGATAGGGTGTTAGCATGTCTAATGGAACCGTGTGGCATGTGCTGACTGCTGGAGGAGTTTCGGTTATTAGCACTTGTTGAGGACTTTCTAGATAATTAAATACTGCATTAATCATTGCTCCCGATGGACACAGATTTTTATTTCTCGTCTTGACTCCTCACATGCAGGAGGCAAAGTGGCTCCCGGACCTGCTGGTTCCCTTGCACGCAGGCAGGGGCTCACCCCACGCGTGCCCACTTTCGGTGATTTTGTGGCAAAGCAAAGATTCTCCCAGACATTCGCCTTCCTTGTTCTGACAGCTGAAGCTCTCTTCACAGGCACATTAACATGACCTCATTAGTTTCTGCATCTACTCTTCTAACCACATAAAACGGAGTGCGGTAGGAGCCAATCATGCTAATTACATCAGATCGGTTTGCATATTCATAAACCATTTTCTGTTTTATGGACAGCAAAAATAAACACAGTATCTCTAATAATTTTAAGTGGGTCACTTTCAGGACTGTATCTGTTTTAAATAAATTATCATATTGTTAAAGGCCACAGTCAAAAGTTATTTTTTGAGCAGCCTGAGAGGTGGGGGTGGGGGAGTAGGGCATGTGGAGGGGACTCCGAGAGTCAACAGGATTAACGGGTTGGTCATTTTCCAAGATCTCTTTTGCCAAAGAAAATCCAAACTTGAAAAACCTCCCTGGATTAGTGAGCAGGTACAGTGCAGCCTCTTACTAATGACAAAATATATTCTTGTCAGAAGTAACAGATTATCCAAATCACAGTCTTAAGCCTTGGGAGGGAAACCCAGTAACATACCAATTGCTGTATTTTCTTGGTAGTGTTTCATTTTAGGAGCCAAGTTTGACCGGCTTTTTCTTGGCAGGATGAAGAATTGGCATAACAATTAGAAGTCAACTGTGTAGAACAGGACCTTTCCGCTGTCCCACTAATGCCACATTCTTCCCAGATGATGTTGGGACCAGAACAGGTTACCTAAGGCCCCATGTTGTTCTGTTTTTCAATCTAGGACCTGTAACCATCTACGGTGGAGCTGAGTTATAGATTTCCTTTGCTTGAAGGGGTAAAAAGCCTTTAATAAAAATGCACAAGATTTAGCCCTGGCTAGTGTAGCTTAGTGGATTGAGCACGGGCTGGCGAAGCAAAGGGTCTCTAGTTCAATTCCCAGTCAGGGCACGTGCCTGGGTTGCAGGCCAGGTCCCCAGTAGGGGGTGGGCAAGAGGCAACCACACACTGTTTCTCTCCCTCTCTTCCCCTCTTCCCAAAAATAAATAAATAAAATCTTTAAAACAGGCACAAGATTTTCAGATTTATTCTCGTAACCCAGTGAAGAGAGTAAACCGCTTTTAAGACTACCCAAAGACCCAGTTACGTGAGACAATTGATTTGATAATTACAAATCATTCCTACTCATTCATTAAAGTAGGCCCTGGAGGACTAATACTGTCCTAATCTGATTGAGCGCTATGTGTCCTTTAAGGTAACAAGACGGGCTTTCTTTATCTAACAAGCACCCGGCAGTGCAGGCGGTCCGCTGACGCAAGCTGATCCTTTCCATCACCTTCGGCGGAGAGGTCGTTCCGCATTTCCGGTGTGGCCGCATTTCCGTGCAGCCACACCGCCACGTTTATTTCCAGCTCTGGAGCTTGCTTCCCTTTCTCTTTGTTGTAAACACTCCTGGGAGAATTCATGTGGCGTTTCTTGGTGCTACTTCAGGCTGTCCCCACGTAGTTGTTTTTGAGATCCTGCTTCCAGCTGAGTGGGCGTAGAACCTGGAAAAGGCTCTCATTTCCCTTAATGCGGACGTTCCTGACTCAGACTTCTTGAGGACCTTCCGCTCAACCTCCAAAAGTGTTTGCATTTATTCCCCTTCACCTTGGCTCCTGACTAGGTTGGTAGACTCTGAGCACAGATGGCTGCCCCGTGTTATTATCCGAACCAGAGCAGAAGCTTTTGTATGTCAGCTGCACTGATTTGGAAATACCCTATTATTTGTGCAATATACCTTGGAATTATGGTTTATAATTTCATGGAAGTCTAACATATCTGAATGTTTACAAGTTCTATCCCTTGGGGAAATATATAGTGTTCATTTCTTTTGTTTAGTCTATTTAAAGTAGGACTAGATACAAAGCAAGAATGATTGACAAATTAATGCTCTCAGCTCCTACTCGAAAGTACTTGAATTATTAGTACAAAAAGCATGTTACAAACTGTAATAATTTTAACTCCATTTCATTGCTAAAAGCTAATAATAATGAAAACAAATGAAAATAGTAATGCAATCTAACACCAGCCTGAATGGAAGCAGTCACAGAGTTGGGACTCTGCAGTCAGATAATTAGTTCCATTAAAACCCCGGAACGGGTGAGCCTGTTCATTTATTTTGGATTCAGTTCTGTGGGGGAAGAAAAAGAGGAAACAGAATGGCCCCTATGCAACATCAATCAGACCTAACCTTCCTGCTTTCATCCTTCTTCCTCCACAGCCCAGGGACTGTATTTCCACGGTGGTGACTCCACTCCCACGGCGGAGGAGAAGGAGCAGAGGTGCTAATGGGTGGCACCAGGGAGTGGAAAGCCACTGCTGATTGCAATTAGAACAAAGGAAGCCTCCAGTCCCACCTGCAGACTGTCTGAGACATCTCAGGGGCAGGGGAGGGGCTGTGCCTGCTAGGGAGAGCTGGAAAGAGGAGCAGCCCTGAGCGGCGAACACCAGTTCCCAGGAAAAAGTTCCCTCTTCCTCAGCCTTTTTGTTCTATTCGGGGCATCAGTGGACAATCTGTCTACTCAGTCTACCCATTCCCATATTAGTCCCGTCTAGAAACACCCTCATAGACACCCCCCCAAAAAAATGGTTGACCACATGTCTGGGCATCCCGTGGCCAGTTAACACACAAAATTAACCATCTCACTCGGGACCCCTAATTTCGATCCATCTTGGTGAGTGTATCAGTTAGTATCTATGGACGCAAACCAAACCACTCAGAGTGGCTCACCCTGTGTAGCTGTGGTCCGTGGATGGGCTGGCTATGGCTGTATGACCTAGGATGGCCTCACTCACAGATCTGGGGGTCGGCAGACTGTCAGCAGGAGAAAATAGGCCGTGTGCCTCCCGTCATCTAGCAGGCTAGCCAGGGCGTCTTTTCACGGTGGCAGTCACAGGGCTCCAAGTGCAAGTGCTTTTCAGGGCTCTGCTGCCATCGTATTAGTGCCTTTGGCTAATGCCAGTCACATTGGCAAGCCTCACATCCGTGTGGGAGAGAACTACCCAAGGGTGTGGGTACAGGGAGGCGTAAACAAGCTGGAGACCATTCTGCAACAACCTGTAGCAGACAGTTTCCTGGTTCCCTAGGATGTTCTCTCTGACCCAGGCATGGAGGGGCAGGTGTAGGCAGACATGTATGTTCCTTCCAATCTCTTTTGTGGATTCCTTGCTCCCAGTCTATCCTTTAAATGCTGCTGATCTCTAAGGTTCTGCCCTTGGCTCCCAGTAATGAGGGTCATGTCAGGACACTAACCTGCACGCCCAGCTTGGAAACCCTGGAATATCAGAGCAGATGGCTGAAGCAGAGTATGCCCTTAAGCCTCAATGTCCTTTGCGTGGACACTCTGAAATACTATGTGGTCCAGCCCCTTGAGGAACATATTCTAAATTCTCTGGCAGAATAAAAGAATTAAAGCTGTTTTAGAAAGTTCTAGAAGGAGCTGTGTTCATATAGAGGTCAGGTCATCCAAGCTCAGCAGCTCTACCATGTTTCTGATCACAGCTGGCTCTTGCCCTGGTTAATATAATGCAGGAGAGGCAGCCTCAGAATGTCGCTGTGGCTGTTTAGGGAGAAGTCGGAGCCATGTGTACTTGGGGGAAAGGATGGGGAGGAAGGAGCTGGGAGTTTTGTATCCTGCTGTCTCAGGCCAGCAGGTGGCTTGGAGTCAAAACTCCATGGTTATCTATCACCCACACTCTGGAGTGAGGTGGCACACGTGGCCAGGAGAGCCAGACCAGCTGGGTGGTTTTGGAGGTGACAATGCCAGGTGTCCTCCCAGGATGTGAAACATTCGTCCCAGACATCCCAGGAATCTTGCCTTAGCCCAGTGGCCCCAGAACCCTTGACACAGCCTGGCAGCCAGGCGTGACTGGGTGGATCACAAGCTTTCTTACAGTTACAGGGTTGGAGTCGGTGCACAGCCAGCAGCAGCCAAGACAAGCCGCCTACAGTGCTTTTCTTGTGTGTTCCGCTTCTGCCTTTGGAATTCAAATATTGTGCAGAAATGCAGGTTTATTGTTATCAATCCCATCTCATGAAACTTGACAAATGCATTCTTATGCAGATAATTAGGAGATAATGTCAACTGAACAAAGCTTTGTCACTGAAATAATGGTTTCCTGCTGTGAAGTTTATGCCTCAGCAAAGTCAAGGTGTTTGTTCCCAAAGTATAACTCCCTATCCCTGTGACAACTATCTGTGACATCCTCCTTCATCCCCTTCCCCCTCCTCCCCAAGTCAGGACTACAGCAGAGCCAGCGTCTGGGGACACCAGGTGGGGATGAGAATTCTCTTTGCGGAGTCCTAGACTGGGACTGGAACCCTGGGCTTCCAACACAGGGTTTCTGCTTCCCTTCTGCAAGAGTCATCTCAGATGACATGCCCCTCCCCACTCTGCCTTTCTGTCTCCTCTTCTAGCCTGAGAAAACAACCTCTGATCCCGAATCCAACGTTGAATGCAATGCGTCTGATGGCATTTGGATAACTTAGATTTTGGGCAGAATATGCCTGTAATGTAGCCATTGGGTCTCATTTCTGCTCCATCCATGTTGTATTTCTGAGAGCAAATGTTCAAACGAGCTCAAAGATTAAGTTAAAGTTGACTTTAAGTATTTGGAATTAGATGCATCAGTTTAAAGAACTAATGAAGCGTGTGTCGTGTGTGCTCTATCATGCTTTTTTTTTTTTTTGCCTGACCCATAAGGAGTTAAGGAAGCAGATCGCCTCAAGGGCAAAGGTGAGAAGTAGCCCCCATCTTACCCAGGAGCAGCTATCATGAGTCTGGAGGCCCTCCTCTTCCTTAAGCAAATTGAAAATTTCACTAGAGAAGTGTAAGAGGGCTTCCCTAGGGCAGGGGTGAATAGGGTGAGGCACTGAGAGGGGCGGGCTGGTGGGCTGCTGGAGGGGCGCTCCACTCAGTGGCCATCTCCTCAGTGGCTGTGGTGAGGGAGTTGCCCGGCTTCTTGGGGAGCAATGTTGTGAAGACTCCAAGTCCATCTGCTTCAAATACTTCATAGTTTTATTTCGAAGTGTCCTCTAAATATTGATTCGAATTTCATTATCACAGTCCGTAAATGAAGAGGAAAACCCCACCTTCTGCTCTGATGTGTTGGTGGTTTTTAAAGTGAACCCTGACAGCAGGCCTGGAACCGGAGGGGGCAGGGCCAGGAGTCGAGACCCAGGCTCTGGTCCCTGCTCCGCCCTCCCTCCCTGTGTGGCCTCGGGTGAGCCCTTTGACCCAGGGCTCAACAAGGAAGGGGTGCCTGGCAGTGTCGCAAGTATCCCCGAGTTCCACATTTTACTGTTCTGATACTGAGGGTTAGAGGTGCTCATTGGGTAGAATTGTGTTATTGGTCCCATGTGTGAAATATGTTTTCAGAGTTGTATCAAAATGTACTTTTCCTTAAATTTACATTTCTCCCAGATTTGTCATGTGTGATTAATCATTGGGAAAGATGCCACAATTCCTGAAAGTTGATTACTAGAAAGGATCTCTCTCTTAAAGGAGAGAGTCTTTGAGGAGATTTCTCTTAACTTTTTAGCTTTCCCTCAGTTTTTCTTAAGGGAACGAGAGGAAATGGAAATCGATCATTTGGATTGAGTCTAACTTATGCCTATATTATAAACCCTAATGTATTAACATTAATTTTGGAGAACTGAGGTTGTAGTGTTGTGGTTTTGAACACTAAGCTTTGCTAGGGTTAGTACTTAAAAGAATTATACTTAGAAAGAGATATTTAGGGCGAAATCCCACACCTGTCAAATGTAGGCATACTTGGGGATTATATTTTAGGTTTTTATTTTGTGGCAGGAAGGATAGGGGATAATAGGAGTTTCGGAGTTGTCAGGACTTAGAAGAATTATTTATGTACTCTTAAGTTAGCTGCTTCTATGTGACAGAAAGAGGTACCTCCTCTGAAAATAGAAGGAGAATGCAAAGAAGTATCTCAGCTGAAACTGTAGGGGGGCGGTAGAGGTGAAAACACCCATAATGTTCTCTGTAATAAAATGGGAGAAAGGGCGTGGGGATGCTCCTGGGAGGTAAAGGGCAGAGAGGAGAGGGAGGGCTCAGAGGAGGGGCGGAGGGGAGAAGGGATGAGGGGAGTAAATGGCATTCTATTAAGAAAAAGATTTCTAATAATAAATTGTAATTTGTTGTGGCTCTGCTGAGATATAAACCCATTTCCTTTAATAAAGGCTCCTGCACACATGTAGACCTTTAGTAAGTGGGCGGCTTTGTTTGTCTGTTTTCCTTTGCGCTGCTGTTACCGTTTGTTGGGGGACCCTCCTTTCCCTGGCTTCGTTTCCATGGGGAAGGATGGCAAGCTGTACTCACGCCCTGAACTGATGTTGCTCACTTTGCCCCCAGGGCAGAGGGTGATAAACTGGTTGGTGAGTTTGGAGAGAAACCGGGCTTGTAGTATTTCCTCCTTCCCAGTTTCGTTCTGGGAGCTGACTCAGCAGAGCGCCTACCCATGGGCAGCCCTAGCCAGGGTGACAGTTTTCTAGCTGTCCTTGGGACTGCCTGGGTCATCTGCCCGATCCTAGGGTTCAATATCAGGAAGCCCAGCGCCACCCCTGGCCCCACACCTTCCAGAACCACTCTCATCCGTAACAAAGCCAACATTCCAATCCTGCCTTCCTGGCTCCACAGCGCTCTGGATGGGTCCAGAGCTCAGGCAGCAGGAACGGAGGGAGACGGGTTAGTGCCTTCCCTCCGCGCACTGCGGCCCACACGTCAGACGATGGTAAGTTTTCATGGAATGAAAGACTAAACCAGAGAGTCATGGACTCACGAAGACCAGTCCATAAAGAAAGTGGTATAGACAAAGAATTCACAAAGAAGTTAAAATTAGACTGTGAATCGTAGGAAGTTGCTGGGTTTGCAGGACGAAAACAGTTGACGGTCGGCAATTTCATATGACTTAACATAATCGCCTTCCAGTCCCAGGGGAGCGGTGAGGGTCCTTTCTGAGCCCACAGTGGCCTGGTTTTGAAATAACCAACTTCCAGCTCTGCACTGACCGGAAAGGTGCGCCCCCGCCTGGACTACTTCTGTCTGCAACCGGAGCTCCGCACAGAGGGTGTCGCCTTAATTCCTGCCCTCCGGAACCATGCTGAACCCACCGCCGGTGCTGCTCCTCTCAGACCCCAAACACGCTCCCCGCTGGTCCTGGCTCTCCGCACGTGCCTTGGAGAGCAGCAGGGGCGGACACCTTTGAGGCCCGGGGCACATACCAGTATTCCCAGGTCAAGCAGCCAGTTCAGTCCGACCCCTCGGCACTCAGTGTGTATTAATCATATCATACCCGACTTGCTCAAAGGCTACAAGACACATCTGCAGCATCCATCATAACAATTTCGTGAGAGACGTGCTATTCTTGTGGTTTTACAGATGAGGACGCTGAGGTCACACTAGCCGGTGGCTGCGGAGCAGTGACTGTGTGCCTGAAATGTAACGTCTCAGCCCTCACAACAGAGGGCAGAGTGCTGTTGCTGTTCCCATTTTACAAACGAGGAAACTGAGGCTGCGAGTGGTTGGGAATCTCGTCCAAGTTACACAGCTAGTAAGTGGCAGAGCTGGGCTCTAACCTGAGCACCTGACTCCGGAGCCCACGGGGCTGTGCCTTTGCCCCGTTGGCATAAAGAAAATCGCTCCAGGTGACCCAAATCAAAAAGCTGAACTGAAACCTGAGGCCAAAATATGACACCATCATCAGTTCCCCAGAGGTGTTTTGTCAACCAGTTTTACCTTAAAATAAACATTTATTTCTAACTACCGGTTCCTCAATTCTTAGGGTTGGACAGACAATCAAGATTTGTCGTCAGTAACTAGAAGACATTACATAGCATGAATTCCAGGAGAAGAATAAACTGCTGTAACTCTGGAACTCTGTGTGTGCCTTTCCGTGCTTTAAAGTCACCGAGGAGGGTAGGAATAGGTGGAGACGCGATCGCTGGAGGAGAGACCCCAGCTGCCACTGACGCCAGAGACTCTCACTCGGACAGAACTTGAGTCAGGCTCCTCCGAACCCTCTTTTGGACAAGGTCTTGTCCTTGGCTTTCTGCGTCTGTCTCAGTACAGCGAAAGTCGAGCAACGATTCTGCTAAATCGGTTTAGTGAGACTCTCCTCCCCTGATGCCTGATCAAGAGCTTTACCCCTCACCTCCGATGTCTGAGTGCCTGGCCTGTCTTTAGCAAGAATTCTCCCACCCTCGATGTCGCCTCTCAGTCGTTGTTCATCCCCTGACCCCCTCGCTCTGCTCCTAGGTTATAAATTCCCAGCGGTCTTTGCTGCATTCGGAGGTCAGCCCGCCCTCTCTCTCTCTCTCTCTCTCTCTCTCTCTCTCTCTCTCTCTCTCTCGTCGCAGTAGTCTGGACTAAACTCGTTCTTACTGTTTTCACACAAGCCTCAGAATAATTCTTCCTTCAACAGTTGCTCCCACATCAACCACTAACAAGTCGTTTGACCTCTTTGCACAACCCTTTCCTTCCCTGCAAAGTAGGTTCGATAATTCCTGTTTGGGATTTCTCCCAGGACTTCTGGGAGAATCAAATAGGGTAAGAAATATTAATAATCTGTGTAAACTGTCAAATATTATACAAACTTGCCCATTATCTTTGAGAAAACTAACAAGAACCACAGATTTATATTCCGCTCAGTGGAGGGCCTTCCCCATGCTGTGCAGGGGTGGGGCCGCGGCGGTGGGGGGTGCGGCTCCAGAGAGGATCTGGCGAAACGGGAACTCGGTGAACTGTGCCAGAGCACCAAACTCCACACGGGAGCTCGGAAACCTCCTGTACCCTCTCAACATGCAAACTGTCGCAGTTCCCAAACCAAAAGAGATTTCACTGCCTCCGAAAGCGAGGTGTGATTGCACATTTTCCACGCAGCTTCTGACTGCAAGCACCACGCCGCCTGCTGATGCGGGGTGTGTGTGTGTGAGAGAGAGAGAGTGGGAGAGAGAGTGTATTTGTACTTGGAGAGAGTGTCTGTGAAGTCTAAAGGGCTATATCGCACCCGCTGCAGCTCAGAACAGCCTGCGCCTTCCGGGGAGCCCCATCCCTCCCTCACCCGCTGTGAGCTGTAACAGAGAGCATTCTGGAATTACCGTGCGCGGTAGTTTGCCACGGGTCAGTGGGAAGTTTGCTGGCTTTCTCAGGCTTTCAGGAACGGTAGCCAAGCATAAGCTTGCTGGAATTGCCAGTTTAGCTCTGCCAGGGCACAGCCGTCTGGCCAGGAGGCACTTCTCAGGAAATTGCTTTGAGATCAGTAACACGTGAGGCCATTGTTGTTGCTAGTATTATTACAATTATTACTATTTTTAGTAGTAGTTTTACTAGTGGTGTTTTGTGTGGATTTTTGGCAACTGTTGTTCTTTTTATTATTCTTTATATTATTCTGTATTATTCTGTAAAGGAAGGTTTAACAACTAAGATTGATTTAAGAATCCAAGATATAGAAATAAGGTGAGCCTTCCTTTTTTCTCTTCCAGGTCTCTACCTGGTCTCTCTCTTTTTCTCCTGAAAAGAAAAAAACACACACACTTTGATTTCACATTCCTCCTTTGGGCTACATGGCCCAAACCAGATCTGGGGTCTGAACTGTGAGTGAGCTTTGCCTCCTCAGGTAACCCAGCTATTCCTGGGTCTGTTCAGGAGCCAGAAGAGTGAACCGTAAGGGGTCTGTGAGCCAAACCTTTAACAGGAGCGGAAAGCGACACTTTGGCCCTGGGCCACAAGCCCTCACAGGGTGGGAAGCAAGGCCCACTTTCAGCGGCACGGGCTTTGTGGGGGAGCGGCAAGGAGTTCCCCCAGCTTTGTAACTGCTTCTGTGACCCCTTTGTGTCCAAGGCTGAGGACCCTGGGAAACACTAGCTTTGGGTCTCCAGGCAGAGGCGGGCTTTAGAGATGCTAATTTGTGTAATGGTTTGGAGTTGATGGACAGGCAGCAGGACAATAAGCCCAGAAATGTGAATGAACCAGGCTGAGCTGAGGCTAGCTGGGCCTCAGGGATGGGGAAATTGAAGGTTTCTATCTAGGTTTAGGTCCCTGGGAAGCTGACAGTTTAGTTTCAGTTCAGATACCTGCAGTGAGAACTCAGCAAATAAACACTAAGTGTAGACTTTTTTTTGAAATCAGGGGGTCCATGGATGAATTTTAGGAGGTCCCTGAAATGAAATGTAATATTTTCTTTGTGGGTAAATTTTTTCGGGAGAGAGGAGGCAAAATTTTCATTAGATTGTCAAAGGCATTTGTGACTTCAAAACACTTTTTTTTTAAATTCCAACATGTTTTAAAAAGGCACTGGGTCCTTGTTCTGCAGGGAGCAGGCTATTCAGGAGGAACAGGTCTGAATTGCCAAATTCAGATGGGTGTGAAATCCCCCAAATAGTCCATTAAATGTACTCAGCCTCTCCACCCCCAGTCTCCAAATTCCAGATTCATTGTCACCTTTTAGTGCTTGTGGCATCTGACACTCTTGAGTGCTCCCTGGGAACTCGGTCCTCCATGTGTCAGCGACACTGACCTTCCAGATTTCTTCTTGCTTCCTCGGTTTTCCTTGGTTCACCCTTTGGTCATCAGCCTTCTCCAAGGAGCCTTCTCTGTTCTCTCTACTGATCCTGTTTCCCTGCTCTAAGTGGCCTTGTCCCCAGTCCATTCCCTTGAAATTTCATATTACGGCACCCACAACCTTCCCTCACCCTTTGCCGACCTGTCCTGTCTAATCCAGCCCCATTTTAATATTAATGAAGTTTAAAATTCAGTTCCTCAGTCGCACCAGCTATGTTTCAAGCGCTCGGTAGCCCACGTGTGGCTAGCAGCTAGCGTATTGGTAAATTGTAGAACACTGACAATATTGCAGAAAATTCTAATGGACAATGCTGGTCTAGCTAACTCCTATGTGACCTCGGAAATGCAGCCCAGTCAGTTCCTGCAAGAAGCCTTTCCAGTCTAGGTTAGACACCTGTTCTCCCTGCAGCCTTCTATCTGCCTTCATTACACTGTACTTTGACTTCTAGAAACGCTCCACCATCCTGTAGTTTCCTGAAGGCGGGGACCATTCTTATTTGTCTTGGTATCAGCAGCACCCAGTGGAATAAGCATTTGCTGAATAAATGAAGTTGTGACAAGCTGAGCTGGGAAGCATAACCATGGTCTTCAAAGTCATCCTCACCAGTAGCAAGTCAGCTGACGGAGAGTGTTGGTTCCAGCTGGCCTGTGGTGGATGAGAGATGAGAATGTGATTTCGGGATTGGAGGGGAAAAAAGTCTTTATATTCTCTTGGCTGGTGCGATGGAGGTAGCCAAAGGCACCTGCGGAGCACTTTTGGTTTTCTGTGCATAAAATCATGATCTGATTCTGGCCAGCGTGGCTTCCTTCTCTCCTATCCAGATAAGTCATACACTTAGAGAGTCATCGAATCTTAGAGTCGGAAGAGACCTTAAATGCATTGTGACTCAGACCTTTACCCAATGAATTATTCTCCTCTGTAGCAGGAGTCTGCTTGATCACATCCTCCTGAGCCAGGCTATTTCATTTCCAGGCAGCTCTTTTAGTACAAAGTGTTTTTTAATAGTAAACGGCAATCTGCCTCCTTATATCTGCAGCGCTGGTTCCGGCTCTACCTTTGGATGCAAAGAAAATGCATCTGTGCCTGTTCTACAATTAAAAGCAACCTGTGGTTGCAGACATTTGTCCCCTCCTCCAGGGACCATTGGAAGTCCTAGGTTGGATACCTCACAGGTAGTTAATTTTTATTAAACCAGTTATTTCACAGCTTCCTAGTTCCTTACTAATTCACACAGAGATGTAAATCAGCAAACTGTCCTTGCCATGGAAAGGCATTATAATATTTTGTCACTTACATTCTTGTTATATATAAGAACCAAAGCCAGTTTTTGGCTGGGGTGATGGTCAGGGAGGGAGCTGAAATGACAAGTGAGTTGTGCCCCCTTGACAGGGACCCTGGGATGGAGAGTAGAGGGAAATGGTCAGCTGGCATTGCCCAGACGGAGGCAGGTCTGTCAACACCTCATGGTTGATACTTCATTATTTATCTATTATTACAATAGCAACAGCAACAATCACTAACGTCTACTAAGAGCCTTCCATGAGCCAGGCAGGGTTCTGAGCTCTTTATATATATTATGTGTTTCAACAATCCTACACACTATATCCTATTATTATCCCCACTTTGCAGATGAGAAAATTGAGGCAGGGAGAGTGAATGTTCTCAATCTTGATTGGCTAGTTTTCTGTTTCTCCCCTTACTCACATGATTTCTGAAGCTCGTCGTGTGCACAAAATGTATCATGCTCTAACAGGTCATACTGACCTTCAGCTGATGATGTTCAAGTCACCAAAGTCCTCACAGCATCCCTGTGAGATGAGGTTTATTAGTTCCATTTAATAGCTGAGAAAATCAAGGCTCAGAGGAATTAGGAGCTTTGTCCATCACAGAGCTTCCAAGCGACGCAAACTGGAACTTCAGCAAGAATTCCAAAACTCCCAGTCTAGTGCTCTTCCCACTGTACCACCACAGGTCTCTGAATGAAAGCAGGGTCCCATCTGTGACATGACCAATTATAACATACTGTGCATCTGTATTTCTTCACCCTTTCTAAGACAGTAGGGCAGGCATCCTGGCCCTAATATCACATATGTCAGTAGGTAGTGAAGCTGGGCTTAAGACACAGGTGTTCTAGCTTCATGCTCAGAAATTTCTAGACCCTTTGACCTACTCAAGGACCGGCAAGGTACAGCATGATCCCAAGTATCTTCAGAGCAGTTTCTAGAGGGGGCTTAGCTGCGATGGAGAGCAGAGTCGTGGCTTCCTGGACAAGTGCAGGTGCTGAGAGCTTCTGAGCTCCTCCCTTTGGGCGCTCTGTCATCCCAATTCTTTAGACCTGCTCCTCTTGATGCCGTGTCGCCCCAGGATGGCCTGGGCTCAGTGCTCCTTTATAAACCCTACAAGAGGGCTAAACAGAGGATTTCCCATGGGGCAAGAAGGATGGCTCTGGAGTCCTAGAGAGGCCTTGAGTTCCTCTTTCATCCCCAGCTCTCTGTGAATACAGACGAGGAATTTATTGTCCTTGAAGGGAGGAGCTCAGAATCTCTCAGCACCTGCACTTGCCCAGGAGGCCACAACTCTGTTCTCCATAACAGCTAAGCCCCCTCTAGAAACTGCTCTGAAGATACTTGGGACCATGCTATACCTTGCCAGTCCCTGAGTAGGTCAAAGAGCCTTTAGAAATTCCTGAGCACGGAGCTAGAACACCTGTGTCTCAGAAAATTAAAATAGGATACAATATTCATTTGTTCGTTCATTCATTCATTCAACAGGTACATAGTAAGTGCCAGCGAGGTGCCCAGCACTCTTAGGTGCTGAGGATACACCAGTGAACACAATGAAGTCCAGTCTTCATGGAGTCTCCATTCTGGAAACTGCAAAAAAGGACATGAAGAAAAAATAGAGCAGGATATAGAGATAACTGTGGTGCTATTTTATAAAGGTGGTCAGAGGGGGCTTCAGTGAGCAGGTTGCATGCAAGTAAGAAAGAACTACATGAAAAGAAGGAGGCAGCCATGTGACTAAGACGAGAACCCTTCCAGCCAGAGAAGGGCAAGGGCAAAGGCCCTGAAATGGGAGCATGCTTGACCTGTTCAAGGGCCCACAGGAAGTCAGCATGACTGGAGTGGAATGAAGGAAGGTGGGAGTAGTAGGAGATGAAGTCAGAGGGACCCCAGACCTGATCATACAGACTGAGAGAACCCAGGAGGTTCTCTTAATGTAGGAATGGTCTGCAGCCCAGGTCACCCTCTGAACACTGAGTACCTGCCACTCTGGCCAGCTCAGGCTAGAGTTCAAAAGATTATGGTCAAAGCTAGAGGGGGCCCTAGGGTGATTTAAAGTGTAGGTTGGATCCTGGATACAGCTAGTTCAATTCATACAGAGAATCTGGGTCTAGTTCCAAGACAGTCTTCGAGCCCTTCTCAGTAGGCAGGAAGCTCCATGAGACCGAGAGAGATGTTTCTTCTCTCTGGTTCCTGCTCTGCAGCTGACCCTGTTGATCATCCCCATTCCTACCGACCACATTTCTGGTTTATCTTGTAGTTGTGATTCTGTGTCTGCCTCCTGGGGACTCAGCAAGCATGCAAGCCTGAGCTGCTTCTTTAGACCGTGGAATGTACTCTGAAGTGCTGGTCCACATGCTTGGTAAGGATGCATGGTGCTGCTGGCTGGTGTGCACGCCTCTCTGCTGGTTGCTGGGGTGGCCTTTTATGTTCAACCTTGTATGTACACGGGCGCTTTCCAGCATCCCCTGCCTTGAGAACACAATTTCCTGACACGAAAGATGGGCTTGCAAAGTAAAACCCGCTGGTGTCCCTTGCTCCCCAGAACAAGTGTCATCACACCGCTGCAGCCCTCTCCAGCCCTTTGTCACACACAGACTACTTCTTGTGTGTATTTGTCTGTTCAGTGCAAATATGGTTTGCGGTCTGATTTTTCACTTTGCTTTCATACTATTTCCCATGTCCCCACCTGGTCTTCACAGTCGCCTTTTGTAAGACTTCATCGTGTTGATGTGCCAACCCCCTCTTGTGAGCATGTAGGCTTTCCCCCCTGGCTTTTTCCTATTTAATTAATTTCCCAATTACAGTGGACGAACAACAGTATATTAGTCTCAGGCGTACAACATAGTGATCAGACATTGATACACCTTACGGAGTAGTCACCCTGGTAAGCCTGGCACCCGTCTGACATCATGCACAGTCACGGCAGAATTATTGACTGCATTCCCTGTGCTGTGCTTTGCATCCCCGTGGCTGTGTTTGTAACTGGCAACTTGTACTTTTAAGTCCCTTCCATCTTTCTCACCTGGTCCCTCAGTGCCCCTCCTACCTGGCGACCAACCCCTCTGGCTTTTAGGAAGCAATTTTTAAAAATAAAAACCAGCCACACCCCATCTGCCAGAAACACATTCCTACTCAGATGAACCCTAAGGAAACGTGGTGGTCATGGACTGAGTGGATCTCAAGGACTGGAGACTCTCTATGCTGATTTAAGGAAGGACACGTGTAAAAGTCACCTCAGCCCTCGGTGTCTACGTGAAATATGGCATCAGGCAGTTTGCCCGTGTGGCCTAAACTCTTCCAGCTCCTAGTGAGCTAATTGGGGTGCTGGTGGTGAAGTTAATAAATCCTAAGACTCTGAGCTGCATGGGAAGTCGCCGACAATTCTGCTTGGTATCTCAGAACGATCATTTGGTGATTTCAAGAAAATTTAAATGACACAGAAGTAAGTCTAAGAGCAGCTTGCATCCAGGACTAACAACCAACTAGAGCACTGGACCGGGTCCTGGAGAAATCCATCAGAAAAACAGAATATACCTGCTCTGTTCCCAGAAGATGCTTCTAGAAGAGAGGGAACGAGAACACACACGGAAAGATGCCATCGGCCCGACAGCGAAAGTCATTTGTGTATGGCCGCGTTCCCTTGACTTCTTTATCTGAAGCCCCCTCGTCTCCACTGAAGTCCCCCTCTCTCTCTGCGCCGGGTCTGCAGGGAGCTGGGGTGGCCGGAGAGCAGCCATTGTGCCAGCCAATTAAACAAGAAAGCTCCGATGTGACAGTTCCACTGTGAAAGTTTTCAAATAGTGTTCGGAATGTTTACATAATTGTTCAAAAGAGGCTTTTTCAATGTACCTGTTTACACTCTTTACTTTTGGAAATTCTTTCAGCAATCAGGCCTAGGAGGGCTCTCAGCCCGCACTTGCCACCCTTGATTGCAGAGGGAGAAATGAAAGGCCTGTCAGTGAATCACTGGGAAAACATTCCCTAATAAACGCCCTCTAATGAGGGGGTGCTGAGAGCAGAGGGGAAGAGCTGGGGGGCCGGACAGTGGGGACGGTCATGGTTTTGTTGTGGAGCCCTTTGGCAGAGGGAGCGCCAGACCACCGTGTCTTTGTGTGCAAATTTCCCACCAGGGCCAAGCAACTTTCCACAATTTAATTAAGTGGCTTTAGAGTCCCGGAGTTGGCCTAACAAGCTGCTCTTCATGAATGAAAGATTTGTCCCCAGCAGTGGGGGCCAGCTGGAGACAAAGTGGGCAGCAGTTACGGCTGGCTCTGGCCGACATTAACTGCTCACACAGCCGCCCGCCCCGGAGCAGCTGGGGAAGGCAGCGTGGGGGCGGGTGGGGTCCCTTCTGGGATGCGTCTCACCTAGCTTGCAGCAAATATGCCATCCATATGTCCAGGATCACAACCGAATCAGCTCCATCAGGCCTGGCAAAGAGGCATTTAAATTGCTAATATTGTACTGGGGAGCGATGACAGCCCTGCCAAGGATCTGCTCCGTAGGATCCGTAGAGACAAACCTGGGGGGTTCGGAAGGAAAGGAGGTGAGAAACACAAGTTGCTGACTGTTAGGAGGCAGGAGAAACCTCGGCAGGAATGCACCCCGGTTGGAGCCCCGAAGCTGGCGGGCTGACTCTCGGGCCCGTTTCTCATCCATTATTTCTAAGGGGCCAGGCGGAGTTTCTGTAAGGGCTGCCCTGCAGGGAGAGGCATCTCCCTCACCTTAGAACAAGACAGGTTTTCTAGCATGACAAACACACTTGGCGTGCAGACTGGAGGGAGGAAGGGAGGGCCGACCATTCTCTGTGAAATGTTCCCTCCGCTATGGTTGTTGAGATCTGAGGTCTCTCGCAGCCACTTTCCAGTGGAGGGTTCACGGAGCGTTCTTCTCTGACTGTATTTTTAGAAAAAATTATGATGACAGTTGTTAGGTCTCAGGCAGGCAGGCAGCATATTCCATTACAAAGTTAGCATGAAATCAATATGTAAATAACCCTTTCTAACTGGCAGCTATTTTTGAAGGCAGAACGCACCTGATGTTGCAGGTTTGTTCCAGTTCACTTTAAATACCTCTCTGTCCTCTGGGTGTGTGAATGTGCTCGCGTTCAAAAGAGCCCTTCCTTCCTCCTTTTCATCTGATCTCTGCATCATCCTGGAGAGCGGCAATGCTACCACCGCGAGCCTTGTCCTCAAACCTCCTCCATCATTTAAAAATCTGATTGACGAGACCCGCTGCAGGCCAGGGGTGTTAGTTCTCCTTCAGCACGGTCATGTTTCAAAAACACGGCTTGGTCCAGGAAGGGAGGGAGTGGCAGGAGCCTTGGCCATCTGTGGAGAGAATTGAAAGAGAGGAAAGCCCGAGAGAGTGAGGCCAGGGTCGAATCATAATTCAGGCAGTCACTGCTGATATGTACAGAGGTCAATGACAGGACATCAAAGGTCAGAGGGTCCCAGCCAGAGGAGGAGCCACCGTAGAACTGTGGCTGAAACTCAATGGGAAAAAAACGGATCTCAAGGTACACGAGAGTGAGTAGGATCTGAGGCCAAAAGTCTTTGAATAGTCCCCCCTCATTAGGGACAGTTTTTGTTGTTTGATTTTTAACTAGCTGTGCTATGTGCACCTGTATTAAAAACAGAAATACTTTGAGAATGTTCTGTATCAGGCATAAATGGTGCCAGAGAGCCCGGTGTGGCCCATTGTGTGAGTGTATCTACTATCTGAATTCAACCTGGGTCTGATAATACTGATGATTGCAACAATTTATTGAGCACCTACTATATGCCGCTACCCTATCGGCTTGTATGTGCTTGCACAATTCTAGAGTCTTTTCTTTTTTAAAAAAAATATTTTATTTCTTTATTTTTAGAGAGAGGAGAAAGAGAGGGAGAGAAACATCAATGTGTGGTTGCCTCTCGCATGGCCCCCACTGGGGACCTGGCCCACAAACCAGGCATGTGCCCTGACTGGGAATTGAACCACGACCCCTTGGTTCATAGCCAGGCGCTCAATCCACTGAGCTAGAGGTAGAGTCTTCTCACAACTGAGCTGAATCCACCTTCCTGTGACTGAGCCCCATGGACTTCCACCCCCAAGGCTTTTCCCTCCATGGAATATAAGACCTGTATCTTCCTCCGAGCCTTCTCTTCTCCAGGCTAAATGCTTCCTGTTCTTCAGTTATTGGAATCCCCTTCCCCAGACTGACTTCATTGGGTTTGTATGTTGCCTCCATGTTCTTGCCACTTGATGAGTGAGTTTTTGGAAGGAACCAGGGTCAGATATTCCTTTTGTGTCTCTAAAGACCAAAGGAGTGTCTCCTGGCTAAAAAGAATGCATTTGGGGTGAGGCTTCAACCATCTTCATGCATTGTAGGCATAGGCCCGGCAAAGGAGGCTCTCCAGGGAGAGGGGAACAACATGTACTAAAACCTCATAACAGGAGAACAAAATCTACTCTCAATCTAAAGAAATAAGTAGCCAAGTAAGCATAGTCCTACCAATGGATCCTCTGGTTCCAAAAGTTACCCAGAACCCAGGGAAGTTGAGGAGTTTACTAACTGAAGCACTCATGCTGTTAGGTGTGTTATTTAAACAGAAATGTGTCATTATTGCTGCCATTTGGATGAATCCCACAAGAAAGTTTCATCAAAACTGTCCATGAGCCCTGGCTGGTGTGGCTCAGTGGGTTGAACTCCAGCCTGCAAACCAAAGGGTCACTGGTTCACTTCCCAGTCGGGACACATGCCTGGGTTGCGGGCCAGGTCCCCAGTAGGGGGTGCACGAGAGGCAACCACATATTGATGTTTCTCTCCCTCCCTTTCTCCCTCCCTTCCCCTCTGTCTAAAAAGTCCATGGCTCTACAGCCTACTTGGCACAACATGGGGTCATAACTTGCTGCCAGGATGGTATGACTGGGGTAATGAGTGATGTTCAGTGTGCGCCTTCCGTCTTCCTCAGTGAAAAAGGGGGAGGATTGCCCTGTTGGTCTTTCTTGCTCTATGTCTACTATAGCTTGTGTCTCTCACAGTAACCATTTAAAATGCTGAGTACATCAAGAGTAGCTTTAACAAGAGTAGCTTTTATTAGTAGAATAGAAACAACTGCTCAAAAACAGGGCAATGGCTAAGTCCATGATGCTCATTAATGCAATGAAATATTATACAGCAATTAAAAATAATTTTAATGAAAATGCAAAACTTGGGGAACACATCTACAGCCTAATAACAAATGAAAAAAGAAACACATGAAAAATGGTTTGTACACTGTGACTACAATGGCATAAAATACAGCAGGTCCTCAAATAACATTTCATTAGTGTTGTTTTATAGTAACGTATTTAAGGATGGGGTAAAAAACTGATTCCCAGCAAGGGCCAATCTGTGTGGCGTTTGCATGTTCTCCCCATGTCTGTGTGGGTTTTCTCTGGGGACTCTGGTTTCGTTCCATGCCCCAGAGGTGTGCGTGTAAGGGAGACTGGTGTGTGTACACTGTCCCAGTCTAAGTAAGGGTATGCGAGTGCGCCCTGGATGGAAGGGCGTCCTGTCCAGGGTGGGTGCCCGCCTTGTGCCCTGAGCTGCCAGGAAAGGCTCCCGCCACCCTAAACTGGAATAAGTGGGTTGGAAGATAATGATTTTACTTGTCTTTATTAATCTTTCTTAAAAGTATGTGTAGCTCACATGTCAATATTTAATATTAGAAGTGTTTTTGGTCTTTACTGAGAACTTTGGCGATGTTTTTGTGACCCAAAATAGGCTATGGAAACAACTCTTGCCAATATCAACCAGTCTGTGGTAAAACCGGTATTGTTAGGCATCGTTACCCTTAAAATTGAAGTTTCCCAGAACCTGTCATCACCATTCAGTGAGGTCCTACTGTGTGCCTGCATTTGGGTGAGGACTGGGGAGGCAAATGT
>PVKM010020207.1:0-23543 GCA_004027735.1 Carollia perspicillata | reverse complement strand
GGCCCCACTGACGGGACTGGAAAGGTCGGAACATGTCCAGAGTAAAGTTAGAATGAAAGGTGAAGACTGAGGTGAACACGCGTTTTGAGAGAGGGTTCCCACCAAAGTCTTTGTCAGAACTTTTGTTTACAAGTGACAACAACCCACTGAAACAAACTTAACCAAAAGGGGGAGCAGTAGAAGGACATTTGCAGACCACGGGCAGATGTGGGGATGGCTGCTTCTGTGAAGAGGAGGAACCAGGGCCGTGCAGAGTCCCCCCGGAGGGACTGGGATGAGACCCCGAATCAGCAGGGCTCGGCAGCCCCCATCTTCCCCCTTGGGGAGCTTTGTTCACTGCCTGAGGTCCCCAGGCCCCCGGCAGGCATGTGGTTGCCATGCAGCTGCCAGCCACTCAGGGCCAGGTGCCCCTGACACAGGAAGACTGAGCTCTCCGGTCTGGGGCAGGGTTCTTGCTTCCCAGCATAGACCCTTACCAGACTGGCGATTTGATTACTCTGGCTAATGACGGGGGGACATGGCCACAGGCGCTGAGCCATGAGGCAGGACGAGGGACAGGGAGTCCCAGTCCCAGGAGCAGCTGCTGCTGCCCTGAGGCAGCCTCAGGGCACCCTGTACAGTTGGGCTGTGGACCCATGGCCCTGCTCCATGGGCCTCTGTGCGCTTGACCCCTGGACAGTAGAATTATTTAAATGTCACCTCTTTGTGCAAACAGAGAGCAGTAGTGCCGGAACCTGGACCCTCAATGTGCTGTGGAAAATGTGTGGGATTGACGTGCACATGGACCCCAACATCGGCAAGCGGCTGAACGCCCTGGGCAACACCCTGACCACCCTGACTGGAGAGGAGGACATTGATGACATTGCTGACCTGAACTCCGTGAACATCGGCGACCTGTCGGACGAGGATGAAGTGGACACTATGTCTCCCACTGTCCATACTGTATGTAATCTCACTCTTGGACGTGTTTCGGCCAGAGACGGGGATGTTATTAACTCAGTGCTATTTATTATATTGTAGTTGCTAATTGTGCAGGAAGGAAGGGAGTGGTAGTTCCTGCGTCCACAGTTCATAATATTGTTTCTAATGTCATAATATGAGGGGAGACCTGAAAAAACCCGGAATTATCTCCTGGAGGTGGGCCCCTGTGTTACAGGCTTCTCCTGCTGGGTGAGTGTTCTAGGAACCCCTCTGTATCAGTGGACCAGCCGGTGCTGTTGTGAAAGGCTGTGTTTGGCTTCAGTGAATTTGTTTTGATGACTTTTTCAACATGGTTGCCCATTTCATGATGGGTGGTTTACAAGCACACCTGCCCACACCGCACTGAGCGCTCAGCAGTTTCTGACCAAAAACGGCAAGACCCCCGTGCCCCACCCTCACTATTCACCCAGTCTTACCCCGGGCGACTTCTTTTCTCCATCGGATGAGAAAAGTCCTCAAAGGGAAACGTTTTGCTGATGTGGAAGAGGGGAAACCAAAAACGGCAGAAGCACTAAAAGGCACCAAAATCGGTGCATTCAAAAACTGTTTGGAGCAGTGGAAAACCATCTCAATAGGTGTATTGCGTCAGATGGAGAGTACTTTGAGGGGACTGAGGTTTAAACACGTAAGAATAAATACATACTTTTTAATATAAATATATTCCAGGGTTTTTTCATACTGTCCCCCTTTATACTGTCTTTTAATTGAGTTCTTCTCTCATAATAAAGTCTGTCCACCAACTTGTGCCTTAACCTGCAGGTGACATGGTGACATTCGAAGTGCCACAAATTTGTAGAAACGGAAAGTAAATTAGTGGTTTCCTCAGGCTGGGAGCAGGGTGGGTGGGAGGGGCGTCGGGAGGGGCCCGGGAGAGACTGATGGCAGTTGCCAGGCTTCATTTGCGTGCCTCGAAAATGTTCTGGGCTGATTGTGCTGATGGTTGCACAGCTTTGTGAGTGTGTAAAGCCCACTGAGTTGTACGATCAACATGGGTGTGTTCTACAGCATGTAAATTATATCTAAGTAAAGATGTTAACAAATGAAACTCAAAAGCAGAGTACATGCCCACAAAGTGTAGGCATTTTAAAAAATATATATTTCCATCTATACTGTACATTTTATAGTATAAAGTTTTTTCATAGTTAAAAAGACATTTGCTCTGCTTTATTCTGGTTATTGGTTATTAAAAAAGTTTAAGCTACCTTTTAACTATTGTATGATGAAATAGTTTTGTTCTTGGAAAGACATCTTTTAAGAAATTAACGTTCCTGTTTGTCATTCAGAGTTCAGATGGAAGCTCAGTCAGTGGAGATGGCCACAAGCTCACCTTTGGGCAGCGGCTTGTAAACCACCTGCTAGGCCTGGCGCCCCCACACCAGCGCTATTCTGTTCCTGCAGAGTATCTGTGTGACCCCGGGCCGCCGGTCTCCCCTCAGTCTAGCCGGGCCCATGTGAAAGTGTGCAGAGCTCACTCATGGGGAAACGTAGGTGGTAACGAAGTAGATTCCCGTGAAAACCAAGGGCTGCCAATCACTGGAGAATTCCAATCACCCCGCCTACTGTAGATACCTCTGATTCTTGCATGCGTCCTTGATTTGTGTCATGTCTGAGATAGGGTAGATTTGCTGGGCGACCAGAGGATGGCCCTGACAGACGTGCCCTGATTTTTCAGGAAGCTGTCGAGTATCGAAGACAAGGCGTGCCTTGCAGCCAGCCGGGAGACCTGAGGGGCCGAAAGCTGATGAAGCGAATCGTGGACATCAGAGAGCTGAACGAGCAGGCCAAGGTCATAGATGATCTGAAGTATGTGCCACAGTGTTCTACGGGGTGCACCCCTCCCCAGCGACGCGGCCCTTGGGTCCTAAGCTGGGGGAGGCTGGGCGTGGGTGAAGTAGAGGAGCAGGGCCACCACCGGCAGCTGGCCTGAGAGTGCGCATCCAGCAGGGACACAGCAGGGCCTGAGGTCCTGGCCTCTTGCTGCCACGGCTCCTCATTTCCGAGCAGCGTGTGACTGGCTTCCCACACACGTGTTCCACGTGTGTGGCTGCTTACATGTACCTTCACATGCGAACATGAATCCACTTGTCCTTGGTGACATCAATATTTCAGGAATCGACATTTTTGACAGGGAAACAAGTTGAAGATTTCTCAGCAGGTGCATTCGACATGTCACCCCAGTTCACTGTTCCTAGCATTTCTATAAGGTTAGGTGGCATCGTGCAGACTCTGTAGTTGAGAAAGATGCTGGGGGGGATGAAGAACTAGAGCGTGAACCTGTGTGGCCTGAATTCAGCGCCTGCTTGTTGGCCTGCCTATGCTAGCCCTTCTCCAGCACTGAGGTGGGCGCAAGGAGGGCCGGGGGAGGCTGCGTGGCCATGATTTGTCCTCTGCATCCCCTGTCTGCTGGGTGGTGCTAAGTAGCACTTCGTCTGTAGGGCTCTACTCGGCAGACTTAAAAGTTTGCTTTCCCAGAGACGACCGACACACCTCATATTTTCTAACCTTCCAACACCTGTACCTGTGGTTATTTTGAATTCAAGGACTTTACATAAATATGTGTATTTTTTTACAGTGAAAGGTGTTACCTGAAAGCTTGTCTGAAAATTAATTATGATACTGTGATTCACAGTTTCCTGTTGACTTACATTACAGTTTGAGTTTTGTTCTTGGGTGGAAAAAATGACTTGAAGCAAATACATACTTCCTCCCCTAAAACCTTCCTGAGGCTTAAGTCGTGTAGGCAGGATTTGCCTGCCAGCGCTCTTCTGCAGAGTGGCCCACAGCGCTCACAGAGGGTCAGGGAGACTCGCCACGGGGGTGAGTGAGGACCGCCTCCTGAAGCCTCGGGCTGGGCTTTTCCGTTTGCCCAGTTCCAGAGTTAAGCTCCTGGAGGGCTGTGGCTGGTTCGTACGTAATCTTTGATGTTCTGAAAAGTGAAAGAATTAAGAAGGAGCAAGTAAAAATCAGCTGTACTTTTTAACTTCTCTACATTAATTGCCATATTTGTTTTGCATCCAGAAAATTAGGTGCAAGTGAAGGAACCATAAACCAAGAAATTCAGCGTTACCAGCAGTTAGAATCTGTTGCTGTGAATGATATTCGAAGAGACGTTCGCAAAAAATTACGGAGGTCCAGTATGCGAGTGAGTCAGCACGTCCCCAGAATTTTATCAAAGTAGACTTTTTCTTTTTTGCTTCCTGAACTTTATGATGGCACTTACGCTGTTCTCTCTCTCCCTCCATGGCTGGTGATAACACCAGCTGGTTTGTCACCTCACACCCGCTGTGTGCCAGGCACCGTTTAGAGCACTTTGCATGTAACAGCCCAGGAAGTCCTCACGGCAGCCCTCTGAGGAGCTTGTGTCCTTCCCCCATTTTAAGGATGAGGAAGCGGAGACATGGGGAGGTGGAGTGACATGACCGCGGTTATACACCAGCAGTCCCCACGGTGCCGAGAAGCAGACCCACAGCCTGTGCCCTCGGTCGGAGGCTCGGTCTGCCTTTCATGAAGTCACCCCTTCTTTTCAGTCTCGACCTCAGATGGGAACTCCCTTGTGATGTCCCTTCTACCCCATCCCATTTCGTACGGCTCACTCCACCGCTCAGAGATCTGTTCTCGCTTTACCATGTGCTTGTTCAGTTGTCTGTAGTAGAGTTTGAGTCTCTTAAAGAGCAGGTTATTTATCTTTCACCCCACTGCCCACCACATTTTCTGGGATTTAGTCCACTTGCTGAACAGTTGAAATAAATATACAGCTGTGCTACGCACAGTAGGAAAAAAACTCTAAAACTTACTTGAGTGGGAAGTAGATTGCTTTGGGTCTTGTTAGTGGAAAACTCACTTTTTAAGAAAAGATAAGCAGCAGAACCCTCCATTTCTTTGTCCCAGGAGGGGGTGCTGGGAGGCACCCTGCACACGCCCACAGACTGAGGCAGCACCGCGGGGTCAGAGCAGGGGCGGGGCGGGCCCGGCAGTGTTGGGCTTGAGTGCTCTTCCCCTGGCCACCCCCTGTGTCCCAGATGGCCTAGTCTGAGTGTTGTTCTGAGTTACCGACTTCAGTTAAATGCAAAACCCAGTTTGAGTGATTCGTCACTGGCTTCTGGTGTTAATAAATGCATAGTCCTCTACACAGTATAATTAAATGCTAGTGTAGAGTGTGTGTGGTCACTCACACTCGGTAATGACTGAAAAACAAAAGTAGGCAGGGAGGATCGGGGGAATGAGCAAAAACCTGTGTCCCTAACGTGGGCCTCCCTTGGCATCCCCCCAGCTGCCTGGCGAGTCCTCCTGCGCCACACACCTCCGCTGTGTGTGTCCCTTTGCACTCCACCTTCTCCATGTTTGGAAGCCCGGAGAGTGTTCCAGCCACCACTGCCTTCCCCTGCCGCTGTGGGGGGCCTGTCCCAGCTGCCTGTGGGTGGGACTTGAGGGGACTGGGATTCTTTTCCTCTTTCCTTGTAATTCTCATCTCCTTTTTAATCGTCTCCTATCTTCCTGCCTTCTCTCTGTGCCGCTCATTCTGCTCCCCATCTCTCTCTCAGGCCAGCTGGTGGCTAACGTGTTTGCTGTACCCTCTCCCAGTACACATGAGGGCTGAAGTGCCCCTGACTGACTCTCCACTTCCAACTGTCTATGTTGGGAAGTGACACTTCAAGTCGCTCGTTCCTGACCTGGGGAAGCTGCCAGCTGGTTCTCAGTGGTTTACACTCATCCTTGTGTCTCCCCAACTTCATTAGGCTGCTTCCCTGAAGGATAAGTGGGGTTTGGGCTACAAACCGAGCTACAGCCGATCCAAGACCGTCTCTGCTTCCGGGAGGCCGCCTCTGAAGCGAACGGAAAGGGCCAGGTAATGTGCATTCCAGCCAGCTGGCCCCAGCCACCTGCGGCCCGAGCGAGGCCTGCTGCTCCTGTGCAGTGTGCTAGGGCAGGAGCCGCACACTCGTGAAAGCCAGAGCGGACCTGGTGTTTCACACACCAGCAGAGTGCAACTCCTGGGCACTGTCAGATGAAGTTCAGTGAAGAAGTTCATTCCTGAAGAGGCACCATCATCGTGTGCTTTTCAGGAATGAACTACGTTGCTTTTTAGGCAGGTTTCTGTGTAAACTTACGGACTGTCCAAAAAAGGGGAGAAGTGCTGGTTAGTAGCTGCTGCTCTAAGTTTGTCATTTTAGAAAATGTGTGATTTCACACACATTTAGCATACGAATTTTCATATTGAAGGAAAATGCTGTTTTACTAATAAATGAGCAGTATAAAAATTGTAAATTCTTTTTTAGAACATATTGTGTCAGCCAAACATTCAATGCTTTCTTATGAGATACTAAAAGTTAAGAAATGCAATACCAAAAGTTCAATCTTTGGTTATGGTAAATATTTAGAAATACGGTGCAGTGTCATGAATCAGACTCTGATAAAGTCCAGGGTTTTTTTAAAAACAGGAGTGCTGATGTTTTATAACTTTACATTTCACTCACAGTTCTCGAGCAGGGGACCCTGAGGAGCTCCCGGAAATCCGTGTGGACGCAGCATCTCCCGGGCCCCGAGTGACGTTCAACATCCAAGACACAGTAAGCGAGGCTCTCTGTGTTAGATGCACGGGGCTGAGGGACCATACAGCTCTGACGGCTCCTCGATTTCAAAGCTGGAGGCCCCCCTGCAGCCGGGTGGGGGCTGTGATGGCCGGAGCGCTGGAGCGTCCCGTCCCGGAGAGCAGGGCGCTGGCCGCTCGGCGTTGCACAGAGAGTGAAGACCCTGCCGCTCGTTCTCAGGCAGAGGTTTCTCTGGGCCTCTCTCTTCCTGTTGCAGAGCCGCACCAAACCAGGTCTTGTACACAGGTGCGGTGTGGAGTGATTCTGCGTTGATGCCTTTCACTCCGCCCGCACTGCAATGTAAACTATGTAAACATTAACAGCAGAAACCAGAAGGAAACAAGTCAGCTTCGAGTTGCAGTCTAATTTAATAGCATATTGAAAGTGCTTGTTTTGTTTTTGGTATATTTGTTTTTTTAAAACCATTTTTTGTGAGTTTTTATAAATTTTCTTATTATTTTAAGTTGAAAAAAACAGTGTGGGCAAGCACACCAGAGTCCAGCTGTCCCGGGGAAGGGTACTTTCAGGTACTTTTTAAGAACAATGTAAATTCTGCTTTTAAACTAATTAACCACCTTGGAAATCTTCTTTCTCAATGTCTTCCTCTCATTTCATACTAAACTCAGACCTCAGAAATATTTTAGGTAAAGGTTTTAAGATTTTTTGAGTTACAGAGCTCTTGCATATTTTAGTTTTATACTTCTTCATAGTTTAATACTATTTAATCTTCACAATTAAAAGGCTAAGCCAACTCAACTAAATCATAAACCAAAAAATGCAATTTTATTAGTTATTTGCTAATCCCTAATACAAAGTGAATATTTTCTTTAAAAAAGAGGTAATTAACTGATTCAAATTAAAATCAAATCTATCACAGAACAACAAATTAATCATTGACTGTTATTTCTTTTGAGTCATTGGTATAAAAAATGTACAAAAACTCCACTTAGAAAATTATTCTCATTTTTAAAACAGTATGGAAAATGTGCTACAAGTCATAATTTGTAAGTCAAAATAACATATGAGCCAGATATTTTCTCTAAATAAGTCATAAAAGTAAAATTGAATTTTAAAAGTGTACCTACATACTAGCTATATAAACCTTTGTCTAGAAATTGTCAAGCAACTTTTAAAAATTGGCACTTCTTCCACATATACTCAGTTTCCCTTCCCAACTCTGTTACGCTACACTCTCAGTATACAGGGTCCAGCCCAAATAACACCCCTGTTTTATTACAGAATCTTTCACCACAAAATCATAAGCATGTAATTCTGTAACATGACAGGATCACACTTAAGCACACATGTGACATTTTAGATGGAATGTTCAAATTGAAACTGTGAGTTACTACATCCACATTATTACCCTGCCAACCGCACTCAAGCAGGCATTACTTCTGCTGGACCCTGTATTTCCCACAGTTGCACTGAATTTAATCAAACTGAATTTTTTTAAATGTATGTGGCTCTTAAAAAAAGGTTTTATTTATGTATTTTTAGGGAGAGGAGAAGGGAAGGAGAAAGAGAGGGAGAGAAACATCAGTGTGTGGTTGCCTCTCGCACACCCCCTACTGGGGACCTGGCCTGCACCTAGGCATGTGCCCTGACTGGGAATCAAGCCAACAACCCTTTGGTTTGCAGGTCAGCACTCAGTCCACTGAGCCGCACCAGCCAAGGATGAATTTTGTTTGAAAACTACTAGATTATAATATAATGAGCTTGATAAACCTTTTTCTAAAACTGAACTTGGAAATAAATCATTTATAGTAAATTGAGTGGAATCTACCAATTAAGTTTTTTTAGTGGATATAATTGTCATATAACATTATATTAGTTTTAGCTATTCAGCATAATGATTCAATATGTGTATATACTGGGAAATGATTAAGTGATTCCTAAATGCATTAGCATTGAATTGAGTCAAGTCCTACTTTTATATAACAATGTATGCTGTTAGTAAAAATAGTATATAAAATTATAAATTACAAAATAAATCATTAGGCATGGCTAAGTAAAAAATGAATATAAAATAAAGGGATATTCATCTACATAAATTCTTACCATAGTTTTAAAAATTGAGGATGCTCTGATAAAATTTGATTTACTTTATTTACTAAATAATATATATCTCATAAGAAGTAAAGAAAAGGTGAATCCTGCAAATGTTTGAAGTTTTGAGTTAGGAAATTGGAACTTCACTGGATGTCAAATAGCAGCAGTAGCAAAAGATTGCTCCCCTCGCGCATCACACTGGGCAGAGGCCCGTCCCCTCCCGAAGGGCAGTCAGGCAGCTCTCAGAATTGGGAGTCCAAAGCAGCTCGTAGGCAGCTCTGTGTCTCTGTCGCCTCCTTAAATGCAGTGGCCACAGGTTGCAGTCCTCAGTTAGTGCCATGGTATTTGTACAAACTATTCACCCTCACGTGTGGGGTTCTTAAGTTTGAGAGATTGACCTGCTCACTTGTGAAGCTCTTTGCTGTCCCAGCCGTCCGGTCCCACCCGGACAGGACATGCTGCCTGTGCTGCAGCGCTGCATGGGGCGCCCTCCTTGTGGCTGATGCTCTCCCGCCCTCCGATTGTGGTGGGTCTTTGTTTTCTTCTGTCTCTGCAGCATGTTAACTTGTGCTTCCTGCTGATTAACATCATGGTGCATGCTTATCTAGGTCCAGTCTCGCTCCAGTGTTTCGAATATCGGTGGCATGGCTTTCTGTGGTCTGACCTTCTGCTGCCTTCCTTGCTGTGCCAGTACACGTGTTCATAAAGCTGACCTTTCTTTCCATTCAGAGTGAGGAAATTTGACTCTGGGATGATTTTTCAATGCTTGAATGTCTATCTTCTTTTTTTAATCAAGAAGGTTGTGATTTGGACCTGATTCCTGTTTCCTCTTTTTATGATCAGTTTCCGGAAGAGACAGAACTGGATCTTTTGTCGGTCACCATTGACGGCCCCTCCCATTACTCACCTAACAGTGAAGGGTCCTGCTCCGTGTTCCGTTCCCCCCGAGTGCCGGGCTTCTCCCCAGGTGCCACCTTCCAGCCTGAGGACAGCCGGCGAGATGACAGTTTGTCTTCTACGAGCGAAGATTCTGAGAAGGACGAAGATCACGAGAAGGAAAGGTTTTATATCTACAGGAAACCCTCGTGAGTAGCCTTTTTGTTTCAAGATCCTCTGGTGACATCTCTGAATCTAGGATGACTGAGCTTAAAGCATTGCGTGTAGCTGTTCGCAGAAAAGAATCTTCATGTGCCTAGTGGAGCGAGACCAAGAGACGTGCCCATGGTTTACCTGTGCCATGTGGCTCCATGGTGCATTGTTTTTTCTCCTTTTCCTGTGCTGCTGTCCCTTAATACAATCACAGAAGATTTGCAGCATTTGCAACATGTTGTGTCCTCCCAAACGTGGAGTGTGGTGCCCACACTCTTCTGCAGCTGCCCCACAGCAGAGGCTGCGCCCGAGTCCTGTGCACGGCCGGCGCACAGTCATCGCTCTCAGCATGTGGGTGTGGAATAAGACGTGACTCCGTTACGCTTAGGAGAAGCTTCAGTTAGTGTGCGCTGGTTGAGTATTTTGTGTGAACTTATGAAATAGTGCTGTCTATTTACACACTGTGGTTTACACAGCCACAGCACGTTGGAGGGTAGTTTGTCCAAACTCTTCCTACTTTGCTCTGATGTGGTGACCAGTTGTTCTCTCCGTAGACATACGTCTCGTAAGAAGGCCACGGGCTTCGCTGCTGTCCACCAGCTGTTCACAGAGCGTTGGCCCACGGCACCTGTCAACCGGAGCCTCAGTGGCACAGCCTCAGAGAGGAACATCGACTTTGAACTAGACATACGGGTGGAAATCGACAGTGGAAAGTGCGTGCTGCACCCAACCACCCTCCTGCAAGAGCATGACGACATCAGCTTGAGGAGGTGAGTGGCCGCCTGGAGGAGGGCGAGTGTAGTCTCACCTGATGGCAGTGCTGCTGGCGCCGTGTTCACAGACTCGCCCTGTGCCCTGCAGTGCAGATGTGGAGAGTAGGTTCAGTCACACTAAAGTGTTGGAGTGGTTGCTTGTATGGCACACTTTAGACAAGTGTGTGATGTTTTTTGGCAACTAGGAGTGGGTGTCTATTTTAGATTCTAGGAAATTTTTTAGTTAAAATAGTTACATTTTTGGATTCCCCTTTAAACCAGTGTGAATCTCTCTCTCCGTTGGCCTCTGTCTTTGCAGAGCACGCTTCTATTTTAGAGAGCAGTGCCACACTCAGGAGTGTCTCGTTATTGAGAGTTGTGACGGACTCACTGGAAAACAAGGACAGCGGGGCTGCTTGCATACAGGGCCTCTATGTGCTGGGTGTTGTCCTGGGTGCACCTGTGGCTTCGCCGTCTGCTCCCACCAGTAGCAGCTGGCGCTGTGAACAGGCTGGATGTTAGGTTATTTTCCTGTCAGACTGTTAGTTCGCTTTTCTTTCCTAATCTGGAAGAGAATTAGAGGATGACTGTGGTTGGGCGGGTGATGGGAGTGCGGATGGAACCAGAGGGTGAGGCTCGCAGACCCTGAAGCCAGGAGACCAGCGGTGGGCTCCGACCCCATGTGTTCACTTCTCCTGTGTTCGTGTTGTTCTGTGAGAAAGGGCTTTAAATGGTCTGTGTGTCAGAGGAGGCTCTTTTCTTTTTTTAACCCTCCCCCAAGGTCATGCCCATCGATCCTAGAGGGAGGGGAAGGGAGGGGGAGAGGGGGAGAGAGCAAGGAGGCAAACATCGATTGGTTGCCTCTCAAACACCCCAACTGAGAATCAAACCTATGACCTTTGGATTTATGGGTTGATGCTCCAACCAACTGAGCCATGCCAGCAAGGGCCCCAAGGAGGCTTTCATAAAATCACCAGATAAAAATGAAATTCAAATTCTTACAAAGGTAGTAATGATGGTAAAAAAAAAAGACTTTATTTTGGGCTGAACCCTGATAAACCCCAATAACTCGCTGGTGCCCACTGTTCCTACCTGTAAAGGGCAGCTGCACTCGGTTCAGCGTCTGTGCTCGGTGGGCCAGTCGTGAGCCCAGGTGAGAGGAAAGGTCTCTGACCGCAGGACAGACCCCGCGCCCGTGCGAGGGGTCCTTGGTTTAGCCAGACACCCCGAAAAGCTTTCCCTTCTCAACCTCATCGTTGAGGGGTGACATTCCACTCACTGTGTAAATGACAGTTTGATTGTAAACAAAAAGAAGGGAGAGGAGTGTCATTTTTTAAAAAGATAAAACACTTTTCTGTTTCTAGGAGCTATGACAGAAGTTCCAGGAGTTTAGATCAAGATTCTCCTTCAAAAAAGAAGTTTCAAACGAATTATGCTTCTACCACCCACTTAATGACAAGCAAGAAAGGGCCGTCGTCCCTGCAGACCAAGCCGAGTGACTTGGAGACCACGGTCTTCTACATCCCTGGCGTGGACGTGAAGGTGCAGGCCTGGGGGGCCCGGGGGTCTGCATCTGTGCTCTCTCGCCCAGGCTCCTCCCTTGCCAGTCACGTGGAAGGTGGGGCATCCGAGGTTCCTCTGACATGTGAGCGTCTCCATGGCACATCGCCGCTGCTCCAGAACAGCTTTTGCCACAAAGTTTGAGCAGAAAGTTCATTTTATTTTTTGTACATTGACAGTTAGAACATGTTTACTAAGCCTTGCCTAGTGCAATGCTATTAAACAACTGGTTTTTAGATTCTAGAATTGTGGGATCCTAGAATATTAAGCTAGAAACAACTTTAAATACCATTGGGGCAACCTTTTCAAATTTGAAAAGGCAAGTAAGCGAAGAAGCGTTAGGGCCCCAGAGCTGACCTGTGAGCACAGGGCCTGGCTCTTCGGGTGCCAGACGCCTGCCTTCCTTCCACATCCTCCTGCACCTCCTCTCTCTCATCGGCGTGGGTTTAACTTGGAAAGGTTTTTCTTCCCAATGCAGCTGCATTACAATTCCAAGACGCTGAAGACCGAGTCACCCAATGCCTCCAGAGGGTCATCCTTGCCGAGAACGCTCTCGAAAGAGTCCAAGCTGTCCGGTATGAGAGATAGTGCCGCCTCTCCTCCTCCTCCTCTGCCCTGCACTGTCCAGAGCAAGACTAACACCTTACTTCCTCCCCAGCCCCCACCTCTGCCCTCAGGTACTGACGGGCAGCATGCCTGGCTTTTCCTTTCTCTCGTGGCTTACTGTTCAGTCATCTCCTCCTCGCTCTGTTGAGACTTTCAGACTCACAGGTTTAAGGGAAGAGGAAACAGACTCAATAATGGCTGTATAGGGTTTGCAGATAGGAGTGTGAGCCAGCTACTCCGGCCTGTTTTTCAAACTGATACTGCCTTAGAATATCAGTTGTTAAAATAAATTTAGTATGCTAAACACTTAATTTTTTTGACTGCGCATATTTAGAAAAAGTTCTCTGTAGTTCCAATTTGGAAGTGATGGTCTAGATGGAAACATCAGACTAATACAAGACAGGGTGCACTAGTGTGACCGCATTCGTTATCCGTTATTGCACAACAAATTGTCCAAAACCAGGTAGCTTATAACCTCAGACCCGGCTTCCGTGGATCACAAACTCAGGAGCAGTGTGGCTGGGTTCATCTGACCTCACTGTCCTTTACGAAGCTACTGCCAAGCTGGGGCGAGGCCTGTGTCACCAGAATGCATACCTGGGTCTGGGGCACCTGCTTCCACTGCGTCCCAGGGCACATGGCTGCGAGCTGTGCCTTGCCCCCGAGGGCCTCTTCTCTGGGCTGGGGAGTCTCTCAGAAGGAGTCCCTGGCTGTAGCAGCCTTCTCTTATATGGCTTAGCCTCAGAAGCCACGTATCATCCCATCCACAGTGCCTGTTGGTCCTGCAGCCCAGCCCCGCTCAGGGTGGGGTGGGGGGAGCCACATCCAGATGTGGATGCCAGACCAGGACATCGGAGGCCCTTCTGGAGCCTGGGTACCACACTGCGTGAACAGTGCCCTGCCCGCGTCGAATTTCCGGAATAGGGAATGTCAGAGTGGACAGTAATCATCTGAAACAGTTTTGCTTGGGAAATGGAACTTGATATATAAATCTTTTAAAGTAACCTGTGATCATGATAATAATGCCAATCTTTTAATGTAAGTTTCAGTTGACAAGGCACATCTAACATCTGTGCCCCCTAAGTGCAGGACAGGCATTATTATTCCCACTCGATACATGGGAAGTTAAGGTTCATAGAAGTTGAATTTACCTCCTAGGTTTACAAAACTAGTTTGTGTTGTTACAGTCCGAATCCTAAGGCAAAGTTAGCCAAGCCTGAGGCAGCCACGGAACTCGTCCTGCTGACGCGGGAATACTGGGTTAAGTAGAAGGAGAGAGGGGTGGCCCACGCAGGGATGCGTTACAGATATGTGTGTGCTAAGAAGAGCAAGAACAGGGAAGCCTGAAAACTGGCATTTTTCTTCACTTGCCACTAAAGACCGTCAAGGTTCTCTGTATTGAAAACTTAACCAAAATTCACTAGCTAGAGCAAGTAGGAATAACTCGTTATCTACGTCATTAGTCACCTTTGTGTTCTGATGTTAACGTTTCATGTCTATCAGCCCGCTGTCCTTATTATATTCTTGTATGGTTTTAATTGTGTCACTAGACTGCCATGTAATTCTGAGGTCTCAGGAAATCACCACGTGTTGTGTTAAGCTTGCCCCACATCTGTCACTGTCCTAGCCAAGGGAAAAGGAAGTGGAGGAGTGAAGACGGCCAAGCTGTACGCCTGGGTCGCCCTCCAGTCGCTGCCGGAAGAGATGGTCATCAGCCCCTGCCTGCTGGACTTCCTGGAAAAGGCTCTGGAGACGATCCCCATCACCCCCATTGAGAGGAATTACACAAGTGAGTACCCTCCGTCCGGCTCACTCCCCATCATGCACATTTTGGGGCCCTAGGACTTAGAAGGATTTTGCGATTATCTACTATTACATAACATATAATTTCGGCATTATCTGCTGTTACATAATATATTCATTGATAACATAGAAGAATTATAGAGCTGAAAAAGAACTTAAGGGGTCAGCTAGTCCTCATTTACAACTAAACTGACCGAGTCCTGGTGAGGGTGTGGGATTCCCCCACGGCCACGGCGAGCTCAGGACAGTCCCCTCCTGAGGTCCTGAGACGTCTCTTCCACTGGCAGTCCTTGAGGGCAGAGGCATTGCTGCCACTTCTTTGCAGCATTTGGTGTCACAGTGGGGGATGGGCTTGGGGACTGCAGTACGACTTGAGGGGTTGCGGAAGCAAGCCCGGCGGCATGCCCACAGCCCTGAGCTCAGGGCTGGCCCTTGTACTGACAGCCAGACTAAAACTGGACCTTCCCGCAGCGGTTAGCTCCCAAGATGAGGACATGGGGCACTTCGAGATCCCAGAGCCCATGGAGGAGTCGACAGCGTCGCTGGTGTCGTCCTCCACGTCTGCGTACTCCTCCTTCCCCGTGGACGTCGTGGTATACGTCCGCGTGCAGGTGGGCACCGCTGTGTTCCCTCGGTCTGAGAGGGAGGTCTTTCCTGTGGTTCTCTGGCTTCCCCATGTGGTTGTCTGCGGTCACGTTGTCTTTCCTGGGGCTCATGGACCTTTGGACGCACTGTGGCTGCGAGGCGCCCGGCCCCTCGGGGAAGCACTTGTGCAGCTTCATGTGTGTGCTTTTCTGCCAAGGAGGGTTTTCCAAATTCAGATTTCACACCTGTGTGGCAAAAATAGAAATATGTAAATTAAAATCCCACTTCAGCATGAACATCTTTTTCAGAAGGGCTTGTGTGTTTCTTGCCCTAAGGCCTGCGGCAGAGGGCAAGTGCAGCTGAGACAAAACGTCACAGTGCCTCTGACAGTTTTGCTATGAATTATGTGGTTGTTCTTCGTTCTTTCACTTAGAAATGCAAGCCTGTCTGTCTGTAGGCCTTTGGGAGTGTAAGTCAGCATCCGATTGAGCCCATTTAGTAAGAGGATTTGAAAACTGCTCGTTGGTAAACTTGGTTTCATTCACCCTCAGTTGGAATCGTACCCTCCATCTCCAGAATAAAAGAAATGGTAGTGGTCAGTCCCCTGTGCACACCGCTCTCTGCAGCGGCTGTTTGGCCAGAAGAGCTTCCTCCTGGTGCTTTGCGTAGCTTTCCGGGTCTCCTGAAAGCATGTAACGTCTGAGCACTTGAGAGTTTATGAAACTTTAATTAATGCAAGTCTTTAAAAATTTTAGCATAAGGGAAAGTACTTCCTAGACTTGATTATGAACAAGTGTCTTTAATGATCTAAATACCTAAATATTTATTGCTCAGAAATGGTTCTTCAAATACTTAGATGTTTAAAAGTGACCCCATTATGTTAATACATTGCTGAATGTCGCATGGGTCTGTTTGCAAAAGCTAGTACATTAAACACAGAGTCCTTTTATGTGTTAGTCAGTTGGTCTCTGTGGACTGAAAGAGAAATGTAATTTTTGGACTCTGCGGTGAATGTGTCTAACCTAGAGCCCTTTTCTCCTTTTTGGCTGTCTGCACTGCAGCCCTCCCAGATCAAGTTCAGCTGCTTGCCCGTGTCCAGAGTGGAATGCATGCTGAAGCTGCCATCCCTGGACTTGGTGTTCTCCTCAAACCGGGGAGAGCTGGAGACTTTAGGGACCACGTATCCAGCCGAAACTTTGTCCCCTGGAAGCAGTGCCTCCCAGGGTGGGGCAAAGGCCTCCGCAGGCAAGACAGGAACCCCAGGTAAAGCAACCTTCCTCTGTCCCATCTGTGCAGAGCCAAGGGCTACTTAACACTCCGCGCGGATGGCCTCACGTTGTTTGTGTTGACGACATATTGGGGATTAGCCCATCCACCCATGGAAAGTTCGGCCACTGGGGACACTTGGTCTCTAAGAGAGAGGATCCATCACTTTCTGCATTTTGAGGGGGGCTTATCATTGTGGGTTCTTTTATTTTTTCCATTTATATTCAATATTATTTTGTATTAGTTTCAGGTGTACAGCACAGTGGTTAGTCAATCATACTACTTTACAAAGCGATTCCACCAGTATTTTAAGTGCCCACCTGAACCCCCACATGGTCGTTACACTGTTACTGACTGTGTTCCCTATGTGACTATTCTGTAACTGTTCCGTAACTACCTGTCTGCATGTTTCAATCCCTACACCTTTTCACCCAGGCCCCCAACACCCTCCCATCTGGCAACCGTCAGTCTGTTCTCTGTATCTGTGAGTCTGTTTCAATTTTGTTTGTTTGTTTTGTTCATTAGACTCCATGTAAGTGAAATCACATGGTACTTGTCTTTCTCCGAGTGAGTGATTTCACTGAGCATTATCCCCTCTATGTTCATCCATGCTGTCACAAATGGTACAGCTTTCTGCATTTGTGTGCCTTGCGCTGTCCCCACTGTCTCCTACTGGAGTGTAGGCTCCTGCTATTTGACTTGGGCCTGTGTTCACTCTGTCCAGTTTGTCCCCCAGCCATTGCCTAAACCTCCACTGTTCTGTGTCTCTCCAATGGCTGGCTTCCGGTGGTGCAAGGGGGAGAAGAAACAGGAAGCCAGGGAGCTGGTCACTCACACATACACGCGGCTGTTTCAGAGTGTTCAACCCTGGTTTACCAAGTAAATTCAGTCAATTAATTGGAGAGTACGTCTAAGACATCGTTTTGTTTTCAAGGATTTAAAGCTATTGATGAGTTTATGCTGAGTGTTTCTAGTTTGTTTTCCAGGCATGCTGGGCTCCTGAGACTGTGTTGGTGACAGGCTTTGGTTTCTTGCAGCTTATAGAGGTTTCGGGTGTCTGTGTCAGCTGCAGGTTCATCGGGCCTGGGCAGCCCTCTCGGCCGAAGCCGGCACAGCAGCAGCCAGTCAGATCTGACCACGTCCAGCAGCAGCTCGTCAGGGCTGAGCTTCACGGCCTGCATGTCTGACTTCTCACTCTACGTGTTCCACCCGTACGGGGCCGGGAAGCAGAAGAGCGCCGTCTCTGGCCTCACGGCTGGGTCGGGGGCACTAGGTACACCTGGCATGCTCGCCTCTTTCTCAGCATGACGGCCCTGTCCAGGCTTTGATCTTTCCAGAGCACGGGATGCCTTTCGTAATGGGCATAGAACAAGACCAGAAACTTAAACATTTTTCCTTTTGGTAATATCTACCCTGTCTCTATAAATAAGTAAAAATGTACAATAACTAAGTAAGGTGAATTAATTAGACAATTTTAAAACTCCTAATATTTTACAAGTGATGTGCACAGCACAATTTCTTTGGATATAGGTTTATTGGTATAAGAAGCTGTACTCTACAAACAGTAAATTTTTAAAGTGTGTGCACCGTGTTCACTGATTTACAGTGTGACTATGGCCAGTGTCATTGTTATCGCTTGATCTCACGGGCACTCGGAACCGCAGAGTCACCACTGAAAGTGCTCATTAGACGGTTTTGCTGCAGCTGTTATCTCACTGAAGCGAGTGTAATCGGTGCTCACTTCCAGGGGTTGGGATGATGTCATGGAACTACAGCAGGTAGTTGTGTGTGTGTGCACAGCATACATGTAAGTGTGTGTGTGTTTTAAAGGGAATGTGGATGAAGAACCCACTTCCGTCACCGGTCGGAAAGACTCACTGAGCATAAACCTTGAGTTTGTAAAAGTGAGTTTATCTCGGATACGGCGATCAGGAGGCACTTCGTTTTTTGAAAGTCAGTCTGTAAACAAGTCTGCAAGCAAAATGGACACCACGCTCATAAATATATCTGGTATGCAATTTTATAGTTTTAAATTTAAATATTGTTTTCCAGAATTAAATAAGGTCCTTGTTTAACGGTGTTCAGATATTAAATGCACCTATCTTTAGGCTTTTAGTGGGAAAGAGAGAGTGGGGAGGAGCGGCAGTGCAGCTCAGGGCGCTCGCTCCGTCTGGGTCACCCGTGTGAGGATTGTGGTTTCCAGGAAAACACAAAGGAAGATCACCTGGGGGCTAGGACACACCTCACTAAACCGCCCAAAACTGCTGCTTTTCTTCTCTTTTCTACCATTGACTGGTAAAATTTCTAATTTTTTACTTGATTTCCAAATTGCAAATTCTTAAAACGCTAAGGAGGAAGGAGTTAAAGATGTTGCACACGCGTCTGATTTTGATTATTGAGAGGGGGCTGCCCGCAGGTACAGAGCAGGTCCCGATGCTGGCGGTGCACGAGCATGCGGCATGTGTGCCGGGCCGGAGACCGCGCTGCTCCTGCGGTGCTTCCTGTGGGCCGTGGGGCCGGCGGTGGTGGCTAAGAAACGGGAGGACAGTGGTGTCCCCAGAGTAGCAAACCATGTTGCACACTAGGGACAGATCTCACCTTAAGTGCTCGGACCATAAGAATAAGGCAGAGTTGTATACGAACCATCAGCATCTCTGTGTGAGTGCTTGTGTACGTAAAAGAAGTGGTTCTTTTGGAAAGAATTCATGGCCGTGTGGACATGGACAGTGGTGAAGGGGAAGAGGGATGGTGTCGAGAAATCAAAGAGAATCCACAAACCTCTTCAGGAGCTGCAGAGGGGACGAGGTGGCCTCAGCCTTTCCACCTGGGTGGCAGAGGGACTGAAGGTCACTAAGCTAGGTAGAAGATAAAGGCGTGGCTCCTGGGCCTTACAGCGACGGGTGGGGTGGGCTGTGTGCTGAGGGCTTGGGCTGATGCAGAGAGCAGGCTCGGACCACAGGCGCGCTCACTGACAGCCACTGCCGCCCGCAGCTGCCTGGTGCGCAGCTACTTCTGAGGGGGTGTGTCCCAGCTGGTCCCCACGAGCCATTTGCCATATTTAGGAAAAGTCCTGGGTCACAGTTGAAAGCTGTCCCCGACCTTTAGAGCCTCTCTGAGAATTTCATGAGAAATTGGTCGTTCCAGCTTGCCCCGCCTCACAAAAGGGGTGGAGCCAATGATGTCAGTTTGGAACGTGCTCTTTTCTCCTCTGCGGAAGGAGCACATTATCACTTACTGGTCAGACTGCGCCACGTGTTTTGGTATTTCATGACTTGTAACAAGTGTAACTCAAGTGTAGCTCAAGTGTGGCAAGCACTGTGTAACACCGTGCCATACCGTGTGGAGCATCACAGGTCTGGGAGTCGACTCTAACAGGTCCTCTCTGTCTCTGCGCCAGCTGTTTGTGACATAGGCTCTGCTTCCTTTAAATACGACATGCGCCGACTCAGTGAGATCCTGGCATTCCCAAGAGCCTGGTACAGGAGAAGCATTGCAAGGCGCCTCTTCCTTGGAGACCAAACTATAAATTTGCCAAGTAAGCTTGTTGTGTGATTGGACTTATACTTTGGTTGCTTTTAATTTGGGCAGCACTAGTGACAAGATTGGTGGTTGGTAAGTTGCTCCGTGCCTTTCCTTTCCCTCTTGCAGGAAACGTCTGTGAGCCCCGAGTGTGCTGGAGCGCGGTACTCAGCTGACTCATAGCCCCTAAGAGTTTCTCTGTAATCTTTGTAGCACCTGCAGGCAGATGCGGAAATATAGGCCCTGGCACAAATAAGGCCCTTTTTTATGTCAAAATCTTTTATTACAAAGTCATAAGCATGTAATTCTGTAGCATAACAATATCACGCTCAGGCATACCATATAACATTTTAGGTGAAATGTTTGAATTAAAACGGTAAATTATTATGCCCATATTATTACCCTACCAGCCACACTCCAGCAGGCCCTGTATATTTTACCATGCAAGTCAATCACGGTGAGTGAAGCATGGAAAACAGAAAGTGCTGGTTGGGGGCATGCTACCATGGTGCCTGCGTTTTTTCTCCTGGATGTGGACAGGGCTGCCGGATGATACTGTGTAAGTGAGAGGTGGAGCTAGCGGGACACAATTCAAAGTAGGAGACATCCAGTCTAGGTCCACCCCGCATCTGTAAAAGGGGCACACAGTGCCTCTTTAGCCCTTCTCCCAGTGTTCCTGTGAGAAACAAACGAACAAGCAGGAAGGCTTATTCAAACAAGCTTGTATCAGACAGAGAACCAGAAGAAAGGCATAATGGAATTAGAAATGGTAACAGTGGCAAAATTTATTATTTTAAGACATGCTGATTTTACCATTAATTGCTTTTGTTTCTGCATCTTGTTAGCATCTGGCCCAGGGACACCTGACTCCATCGAGGGGGTGAGCCAGCACCTGTCCCCGGAGTCCTCGAGGAAGGCCTACTGCAGAACCTGGGAGCAGCCCAGCCAGTCGGCCTCCTTCACGCACATGCCCCCGTCCCCCAGCGTCTTCAGTGAGCACCTGGCAAACACCACCATGTCACCGGGGGCAGCGCAGAGCCTCAAGTCCCCCGCGTCTGTGAGGTCCAGGAGCGTGTCAGATTCCTCTGTGCCCCGGAGAGGTAACATTGCCTGTTCTCAGTGGCCCTCCGGTGCCCAGATCAAGGTTGTAGTGAGTTACTCCCAGATCTCTGCCCCTCCTGCAGGCAGGGGTTGGGCAACCGAGCAGCAAACACCTGGAAGTTTCTGCCTGCAGAGGAGACAACTGGGTGCTAGCAGCTTTGGAAAGGGAGGCAGAGAGAGGGGAATGGGCCTATTTTAGTGTGCTCCGTGTGGTGTGGCTATCTCTGTTTGTTTTTTCAATTACAGTTGACATGCAGTATCATTTTGTATGAGTTTCAGGTGTACAGCGTAGTGGTTAGACAGTCGTGTACTTTACATGCTGGTCCCCCTGATACATCTAGGCCCACCCGGCACCATTCACAGTTATCACATTGTCATTGACTGTGTTCCCTACGCTGTACTTCACATTCCTGTGACTGTTTTGTGACTATTAGTCTGCACTTCTCAATGGTTTAGTTGTTTTTAGAAGTCAAAAAACCTGCAATGTTATAAGAGAAGTTTGATATTAGAAAAGTTAATCTCTGAGTATTCATTCTGTCAGTCTTTTGGTGACTCAATGTTTTTTGAACTCTAGTGTGCTCACACTCTTCTTATGTCTAAACATATAAAAACGAACAAGTAGTTCATGTCATGAGGTGAGAGAGAGTGCAATGAGCGCGTGTGAGATTCCTGATTCCCGTGCATCCGTGAGACCCAGGAGATAGGCACACAGCAGCTTCGGCATCGCAGAGTGGACCCTGGCTTGCGGTCCTGTCTTGGCCGGTAACAACCAGGGGTTTCCTGCTCTGATGAGAAAGTCCGGGGGCCGAGTGACCTGTGCTGCCGTGTCCCATGCACACCCAGGTGGAGCATGAGCAGGATTTCATGAGCTTTCAAGGGCACGGCTGCTGGCATCTGCAGGACACCGTCAGGGCACGGCCTGCTCTCCGATGAGAAGCCTGAACACGGGACTCCATGTCCACAATTCTGGGGACTTGGTGGTGAGAGTGGTTTTTGCTTCGTAATCACTGAGTATCTATGTGAAGAAATGTGCATTTTTTCTTGTTTTAGATTCACTTTCAAAAACATCAACTCCTTTCAACAAGTCAAACAAAGCAGCAAGTCAACAGGGGACCCCATGGGAAACACTTGTCGTGTTTGCTATCAACCTGAAGCAATTAAACGTTCAGATGAATATGAGTAATGTGATGGGAAACACGACGTAAGCTATTCCGATTCAAAGAGATGTACTTAATCGTCAGTTTTAATTTTTCTTGCATTGTGGTAAAGCAGTTCAAAACCTTATTTTTAGTGCTGAAATGTTTGAAATGGTAAAAACAGTTGAGAAAAGTATAAGATTGCTTTATCGTGACAGTGCCTTAATCTAATCCTAAAGCTTCTATAAAACAACATGAAATATAATCTAAAAAGAGGAAATTACAAGTAAAACAGCATAACTTTCCAGCTAAGCAAAAAGCCTCAGCATAAATGTTAATATTTAAACATTTATCAGTTTTTATAGCCAACTTCCTTTTAAACTTATTTGAAATCTAACTCTTGCTGTAACTCATGACCGTGGAAGCCGTATGTCTCACTGTCAACCTTCTTCTGTAGTTGGACCACGAGTGGCTTGAAGAGCCAGGGCCGCCTGTCGGTGGGAAGTCACCGCGACCGGGAGATCAGCATGTCCGTGGGGCTGGGGAGGTCCCAGTTAGACTCCAAGGGGGGGGTCGTTGGCGGGACCATCGATGTCAATGCTCTGGAGATGGTCGGTATGTTGACATTCCACAGTTTTTAAAGACTGAGTTTGGGGAGTCATGTCTGGCGGGCGTTTCTGCGAACAGTGACGGTTGTCTGTTCCAGCACATATTTCTGAGCACCCGAATCAACAGCCCAGCCACAAAATCCAGGTCACCATGGGCTCCACCGAAGCCCGAGTGGACTACATGGGCTCCAGCATCCTCATGGGCGTCTTCAGCAACGCAGACCTCAAGCTGCAAGACGAGTGGAAGGTGAACCTGTGCGCCGCCCTGGACTCGAGCATGGCTGATAAGAGGTATTCAAGCATGGCTCACAAGAAGTATTCGGGAGGAGGGGGTGCCTCGCACTCCGCCCGCTGCTCTGGCCGCCATCCCCAGAGAGGCCCATGGCCGGTCCTTTGCTGCAGGGTGATTCTCCATCGTGCACTTAATGGGAACTAAGTCGGGTGCGGAAGGGGACTCTCCTCGTGCCTTAAACCGTCCTCTGTAAGATGCCTGATAAAGACTCTGCTTTATGTTCTAGCGAGATTTTTGTCCACGGAGATCTGAAGTGGGATATTTTCCAAGTGATGATATCAAGGTCAACCACACCAGACCTGATAAAGATCGGAATGAAGCTCCAGGAGTTTTTCACGCAGCAGTTCGACACCAGCAAACGAGCTCTGTCTACCTGGGGACCCGTCCCTTACCTCCCACCTAAGGTGGTGCCGAACAACCTGGAGAGAAATTCGCAGGAGCAGCGTAAGACTAGAACTGAGCCCGCGCGTGCCTGTCTTCCCGTGACTGTGTTGGAGCCCTCGCCTAAAGCCCTGTGACACCTGTGCACCACACTTACGGAGGGAGCCCTACGCTCTCCTCCCGTTTACTCAGCGGGCACCCATCCCTGCCCACCAGTGGGGTTC